>OX376373.1:159978113-160099689 GCA_947369275.1 Nemotelus nigrinus
AGTCTCGAAAAACTTCTATTAGATTCGAAAAACCTTTAAGAGCTTCGAAAAACTTTATAAGTTTCGAAAAACTTTCAAAGTTCAGGAAAACTAAAAAATAGTGCAGAAAAATTGTGTAAGGCTTCTTTTCTCATTTTTCCTCACGTTACCATTCTTCTTCAGAGTCTTCTCATTTTTCGTGTTCAGAAATATGCTAAGAAGTTAAGAAAAAGAAACGAGCTACGAAACAGGAACTGAAAAAACCGAATAAAGAAAATATATTCAGGAAAATTTACAAAATTTACAAAGCTTAGGAGGATACATTAGAGTTTAGAAGAAAGATAAAGAGCTGAGAAAATAATAAGAGAGAAAAACACAAGGACAAAAATAAATAAAAATAGAAGAGCAGAAAACATTTAAGAGATTTGAAACAAAAATAATGAGCTTAGAAAAAATTGCGGGAGCTCTAAGACACTAAGCCGAATGGCTTGGAGAATATCCAAAGATATACAAAAATATAAGAGTTCAGAAAGAAGCTAAATGAAGGACAAATGTGTGTATGTGTGTATGTAAGTATCTTTGTGAAGTAAGATAATGTAAATTAGTTGCTTTAACATTTTTTTAAGAGAAAATATTGCAGAGTTTAGGAAAAGTTTGAGGAACCAATAAAATAAATAAAATCTCTAAATCTCTAACGTAAAAATTCAGCAGTCTAGAAAAAAATCTAAAAGTCCGCGAACGATTTCACTAGTTTTGGATCAAATCATGAGTCTAACAAAAAACGAAAAGATTCAGGAGCTAAATAAATTTCAAAAGTCTTAGGGAAAATCCAGTTTTATGGGAAAAAATTAGTATTCAAGGTGAGTAGGGTAAATTTCAGTAGTGTAAGAAAAATATCCAGGAGTCGGGCAGCAAATTTCAAACTAATAAAAAAGTCTTGGAATGATAAAGGATTCTCATAAGGAGACTTTGGATTCGGAAGGCAGTTTCGGAAGCCTAAGAAAAATGCCAGGCGTCGAAGGAAAATTTTAATAGTCCATGCAAGGAGTCCTGAAAGCTAACGTTTCAGTTTTACAGGCACTTACGAGTTTAGATTTTCAGAAAACTACAAGAACCTGAATGAACATAGAAATCAGTAACAAGTTAAAAAAAAATTTAAGGAAAGAATTCTGGAGCTACGATTAAATTTGGAAGCTCAGGAGGAGCACTTTAACTCTCGTTTAGTGAAAATGTGAGTGGAACCAGTAAATAGCCATTCAAACTGTGTCAAGTCGATCTATCTCCTATTTAATTTGTTTCTTGAAAACTAAATGTACACCTAGAAATGTAATAGAAGTTAAAAGAAGTGTAAATAAATATCTGAAATTCAAAAATCTTCAATTTTTTAGAGGATCACAAACAGTTTCAGGCAGTTCTCAAACAATTAGAAAAATATTTTCTAGAATAGATTCTTCTAAAAACATTTACTAAGCGCACGTTTTCAGTTAATTTTTTGAAGCTAGTTTTTAGAAGTGTTCCACATTATCGAAAAATTAGTGATACTTCCTTCGACGTCTAAACTTTCTGGTTTTCAATGACGATAGTAAAATTTCAAGGCCAATGAATCGCATATCTGACTCTTTAAATCTCCTCGCTATCTGATCAGAATAAAAATAAACCAGTCCGTTTATGAAGCCTTAGCAGCAACATTACTTTGTTCGCAGAATTGACTGTATATATTATTATTTCTACGCCCAACTTTTCCGAATACCACAAAAAATACAACATTCCGTATCGTGGTAATATTTCACCTTCATACTCTCTCTTGGCTTGGCAATAGAAGTTGATCTAAAAACCGATCCTACGGAAACCAAAGACGATTCCAGGAGGACCGACGAACTGAGAACAAATAACGTCAAAAAATCTACATTTTATTTCACATCCTATATACTTTCGAAGCACAGAGCGTAAGCATTTTCTCTCCAGGCAGCTATCACACACGACTAGGCAATTCATTTCTTTCCGTCGTTCTGCATTTAAAATTTATGAAAATTGTTTCGATATCCTGCGCTAACCAGACAACTCACTACCCCCTCTGCTCGCCACCATTTCCCCTTAAGCGTCATCATTACTATGCGGACTTTTTTCACCAATATTCGCACTTTCATTGCTGCGAAAAGTATGTAGACGAACACAAATATCCCTTAGGTTGCCCTTGAGGCGAGAAAGAGTCCCAGAGAAGGTTTGCATTCAACAGCGTATTATATTGAATTCAATTTCCATACAAGTGAAGCAACCTAGTATACGAGACAATAAGACTGAAGAACAATGGAAAAAGCTGAGCAGTAAAACGATTTCAACGACCATCGTATGCATCCAGAAGGAGTTGAAAGAGGTAGCATCCTGCCTCAGCTTTAAGAATCGAACCTCGGCAACAATGTGATGATTTTATTCTTGCGAATTCCCTAAGGTGCAGTTTCCTTCGAAACGATTGTAAAACACGAAAAGACAATTCAGTCTCGTTAGGGATGTGCGCGTGTTATTAGCTTAACGCTCGGCCCGTAAAAAACTCTAAACGCACTCCGTGAACAATGGAAGGATCCTCTCGTCGCTTTAGGATTTTCATTGTCCTGTGTCCTGGGCTTGATATATCAGAAAGTGATGGAGTGAGTATTTGACTAGGAGGCGGGATTGTTTATTTTCAGGACCAAGTCATGTGTCGTCGTCTATAGGAAAGCTGTGAAAATTATTAAGACTTGCGACGACGTTTGGGCTGAAAGCAACCAAATGAAGATTTAAGGATCACGTGCTCAAAGCACGGTGATTATGATGAGATCAAGTTAGAAAGCTTCGGATATTTCTTGTTAATTTGACTCTATTCAGTAGACAATGACTTATGAGTTATTATATTAGATTGTTTTGTGCGATTTTCTAGGGGAAAAAGTAGAGACAAGAAGACGATAAGCATAACAAAAAAGCAGAGTTTTGGAAACTGATGATTGATTAAAAATAGGAATTAGTGTTGGAAATAGAAGCAATTTTAGTATTAAATAAGGTTTGGGCTTGTTTGCATTCTTTCGAGGCCTAAATATTAGGATTTGCCGCTAAAGATTGCGTGAACTGATTAACATCATCATTTTCATTATTTTGATCTCAACAACAGGCCTGCACTAGTTGCTGTCGTTTTCTATGCTACCTACTCTAGCTAGCTCTCTTGAGAGGCGAGAAAAAACGCAGATTTTATATCATAGCTATTAATATTTATTACACATCACGAACGAACGAATTCTTATCGACCCGAACTGGTAGACTCCCAGCATTCAATTGACTTCATTGGTTTGTTGTACTCTTCTTTTTTGGTCTTTTTAAAGTCAGGGTTGGCACTTCAATCTTTTGCAAAACTTAACACTATAATTGTTTCATTATGCATCTAAATGAATTCTGAAGACAATAATTTTTTGTCACATTTTTTTTGTAAACTCCAGTTTCGTCCCGAATTCTTTAAAAAAAATTACAATTCACATAAATTTATTGCAAAATTTAAATTTTTCTTGAAACTCGAATAAATTTCTGCAGCCTCAAAAATAATTTCGAAGTTTTTTTTTCCAAATAATATTTCCAGGGGATCTAATACATATTTTTTGGAGCTTCTAAGGTGCAAAAAAAAATTCTAAAAATAAAAATGTTATCAAAAGCACACCGATGACTCCAAAGAGCTACTTAAAGACTTCAAATTTTTTCTTTAGACTCCTATAAATGTTACTTAAGGCATTATATTTTTTTCTGTAGATTGTCAATTTTTCTATTTAAACAATCATACTTCTTTTTTTATAAAGATTTGAGTATTTTTTGAAAGAATCAAGTATTGTTCCAACGACTTCAAAGCTATACTCACAAACTCCGAAGTATTTCTAGAGAATGCAGGGATTTATTTTTATACTTTTTTTAAAATTTTAAGGATTTATTTTCAAAAATTTTCAGGGCTTTAACTATTCATCTATTCTGAAAAGAAATTATTTCACAACTTCAAAGATTTTTCAGAATTTACTTGAAAGCTACACGGTTTTTTCCCTATCTTTCGGTACCTATTTTCTAGATTTCAGGATTGATTCTCTGGACTTCAGAATGTTTTCCTCCATAAAACCTGAATATTCTTCAAAATTCCACCAAGACGTTAAGATTTTCTCCAATGCTTAAGTATTTTTTGGAAGTTTTCTGAATTTTTTTTAACATATTAATTTTGTTTTTCGAGATTTAAAGACGTATTTCAAACTATTGGAGACTTGAATGTTTATTTCGATGAAGATTTAGTTCGATACTAAAATTTTTTCAGCACACAAAAAGTGTTTTGAAGACCTTCGGATTTTATTTAATAACACGTTTTTTTTTTAAAACCCTTGGTTTGACTCAGTAAACTTTTCAAAAGTCCTTGATTTGTTCAAACTCTCAGTCACTTTCTGAGACTTCACGGAACTAGAGGCACTACTTTTCTTAGAGACTCGAGGATTTTTCCAGGGACTCAACAGGACATTTCTAGAGACTACATAGAAATTTTCTAGAGACTCAGGGGTTAGTTGTGATTGTCGAAAAACAGTTGATAAACGATGCTTATCGACTATCGTTCGTCGATTGTGAATTTTGGTATTGTGAATGTCGATTGTGATTGATAAGTGTCGATTTGACAGACGCTTCTTATCGATGGTATTTTACATGGACGACGACTGACGATCACAAACGCGTCTGATTTACGCTGTCAACAAGTGCCAAATACAAAATATTCACAAGCTCTTATATCTGAATTCACAATAATAAACATATTTGTCGATTGTACTTACACAATACCAAACCAAATTTTATCGTTTCGAACGACAGCAGTCGAATGGTGATTCAATTGACAATCGCAATAGACCCCTCAGTGACTTTTCTAGAAATTTCAGCATTTTTCTAGAGGCTCCAGAAATTCCATGATTTTTCTACAGACTGCATGATTTTTCTAGGAAACTCAGGATTTTTCTAGAGACATCAGGAGTTTTTTTTTAAAACTTGTAGGATTTTCCTAAAGACTCTGGGGATTTTTAGTTTTTAGGAGTTCGCTCCAAGATTTTTTTCAATTCTTCAACATTTTTCGAGACACTGTAGGAGTCCACTTTATTCTTTTAATCCAGAATTCACTCAGCAGCCAAAAATTTTGTTCAAAACTGTAGAATATATTTTGAAAGTTCAAGGTGTATTTCTGTCTAGACTCTTTCCAAGACTCTACAGGATTTATGCTAAAGGCCAAGATTCAATCAACGCGAATGCGAAATGCGAATCGCATTTTTTTGACGGGAGCACACAAACGAATTACATTTGAAGAACCAATCGGTGCGATTCGCAGCTGCATCAAGGCTGCCAACTGGGAATCTTGTAAAGTGAATGGTATTTGAATTCGTTCCTGGTTGTAGAATATGGTGCCATTTCCAAAAATAGTGAGATCAATTGAACTTACGTTTTAAACCTGAAAGTACTTTGTTTATTGCAAATTGAAATTGTTATGAGAAAAGTACCTGACATCAGTGGGCATTAGCAACATTTTGAGTGGTGCATTGCTGCTAACAGCAGATTCACCGCTGCCGGACTCTTAAGGAATCTCTCCAAATTACTTATTAGTAAAAGATAAAATTAATTTAATAATATTCGGTAAAGAAACATGACCAAAACAAATATGTATACTGGAATTTGCGATGGAGGCATGTTATCAATGATAGTAATCATTTCGACTCATCAACAAATTTAATGATCGTCGGGACGCAACTCATCAATTTAGATGATTTGAAATAGGGTTTTATTTAATACCAGTTAGTAAATATCTTGTAAATAATTATATTCAAACACTTGAAACACATATAGTATAATTAATATGCTTATCTGACTGATATTAAAAATTCAATCATTAGATTGCTAACTAAAAGTGTTAAAGAAATTCGTTCACGTTTGGCTGCAATATATCACTTTCCAGCTACAGAAATAGCTTATTCTTGCTTTGTGTCTCCTGAAGCTACTGCCGGACTATCTTTTTGCGTCTTTTTTACTGGTTCATATCATTGCTCGTTCAAGTTTAGTATAACTCTCCAAGGTTTTATGACTCTATTTTCTAGATCTACATATATGGTCGTGGATATTTCATGGACCCGTCAATGTGGCTGTTAATTGCATCAAAATACACTGACGGGGATATAACATTTGCATTGTTAGCAACTTTATTTTCGGTGGTCCTGTAAAAGCTGTAAATAAAATTCAACCAAAAACATCCAAGCATGTTGCAAAAATTATATGTAGTGTGATGTTTCCATGTTGATTGACGCGGATATATGATAGACAGCAACTAATTTTCTTTCTTCTATTCATTAATGAATGTGTCACAAAAATTTCAAAACTACAAAATTGAAATTATAGACAGCATTCTGACAAATCGCGCGACCAATTTGGTCATTGCTCAAATTTTCCGATATTAGCATGTTCCTGCGAATTCGCATTCGCAGTGATTGGACTTACTCGCTGCGTCTTGCATATGTTTTCCTTATGCTCAAACCTTTCCCATTCGCATTCGCATTCACGTTGATAGAATCTTTACCTTAAGAACGAAATTTTTTATCAAAGCACTAGACTATTTCCCAAGGATCTAGGACCTTCCCCAGAAATCAAGGATTTTCCCCGTTAACCTAGAAAAAAACATATATACACTAAATATTATTTCTGATACTCCGTATTTTTTCCCGAATTCCACACAATTTTTTAAACCTTACATAATTTTTTCCTAACAGAAATTTTTTTCAAAAAGCAGCAGATTTTCTAACATCACACTTTGTAAGTTTGTCTGAAGATTTTGTGTAAGCTTATTTTGTATGTGCTTTGATTTTTTATTAGCTCACAGTTATTTCCTTAAAATCCATTTTGTCTAAGCACTTGATTTTTTTGGATTTGCCCCATGACTTATTTTGATATTTTTCAAGACTATATTTTTATATTTTTCTAGACTCCCATATTTACACCAGATGTTCAAATTTTTCCCGCAAAACCCAGATTTATTTCAAGATTTTAAAATAATTCAATTTCTTTGTAAACTGCAGGGCAGAGGCGTAATTTTTTTAGTGCTTAAGAAGTTTTTCAAACATATTAATTAAGGTTTTTCTCAAGGGTCCAGAGTCTTCCGAAAACTCCAGAATTTTCATAAAGAGTCCCAAGACTTTTATGAACATTTGAGGGGTTTTTCAGACTGTAATGCTTTTTTTTAAGAATCTCGGAATTTTGTTCGAACTTTAACGTTTTTTTTTCAAGACATTAGGAAAATTTTCTTAAGACCAAGTATTTTGCATAACTCCTGAATTTTCGAGAGGCCCAAGAATTTTTAACGCTACAGTTTTTTTTCCAAAGTCCACAGCTTTTTTATAAG
Source organism: Nemotelus nigrinus (assembly GCA_947369275.1). Lineage (NCBI taxonomy): Eukaryota > Metazoa > Arthropoda > Insecta > Diptera > Stratiomyidae > Nemotelus > Nemotelus nigrinus. The sequence goes on from OX376373.1 coordinate 159,985,504, forward strand.
TTCCACAAATTTTCAGGTCCATTCCAGAGATTCTAGGGGAATTTTCTACAGACACCAGGAATTCTCTAGTGACTAGGAATGGATTTTTCTAGAGACTTCAGGACTTACCTGAATGCTTTAAGATTTATTTAGAGACTTCAGGGTTTGTCTGGAAAAGGGATATCCGAATTTTTCAAGAGACCCCACGGTTTTTTTATAGGATTTCAAGATTTCGATTAAAGCCTTTCTAAAGGCTTTAGAACTGGAAAACTTCAAAAATTTTCTTATCTGCAAGGTTTTCTAAAACACCCCCCAATTTTAGTTAGGTTTTTCTACTTAATTCTAAAATCCAAAGTCCGGCGTTAATTTGAGAAGACTTTAAGAGTATTTTTCCCAAGTATCTGTCGGGTTTATTTCACGACTTAAAAGGATTTATTCGGCAAAATTCTTCAGGTTTTCTGCCAAGGCTATAACTTTTCTTCATAGACTCTAAAAGATTTATTTCAAGGCTATAGGATTTATTTCAAAAATAATCTGCAAGATTTTTTCCAAGCTTATGGTTTTCCGCCAGAACTTTAAGATGTTTCCTAAAACTTTCACGTTTTTGCCAAGACTTTATGATTTCTGACAAGCCTTTAGGATTTTTCCCAAGACTCTAGAATTTTTCACAATACTCATGGATTTTACCCCAAGACTAGGATTTTCCTCTAAGAGTTAAGGATTCTTCCAAAGATTCTAGGATTCTTTTCAAGGCTCTAGATTTTTTTTCCACTACTCAAGGAGTTTTCCCAAGATCCTAGGAATTTTTCCAAATCTCTGGAATATTTTTCTAAAAACTTAGGATAATTCAAAACTATCGAATAAACTTGAAAACCTAGATTTTTTAACCATCGGTAAAAGCAGAAAAATAATGAAATTACTCCCTGAATTTGATGAAATTCCATAGATAAGTGAATCAGCCGATTGCCAATGTCTAATAGTTTTTAATCTAATCACTTTCACCATACTTCACCCACAGATAAAATGTTTCATCTGAATGCATCAAAAAAGTCAAATAATAATGTAATTCCCCATTCACTAAACTTTTGCTCGAAATCAAGACTATACATATATTGCACTGTTTGAGTACTTTAACATGTCTCTATTTTAAGACTTAATCTTCGTGTTGTATGATTGTTGTCTTAATGAGCATATGGCTACCAAATGTACAATTTTGAAGGCTTGAGGATTGGAAAAAGACACGATTAATATGGATTTGAGGAATGGGCGATATCAAGCACTTAGCTTAATAGCTACACTTTTCAAATGAGCTAACATTTACACAAATTGAGTTACATACGTCTTGTAGGCAGATGAATATGAGCTCGAGTGCAACTGACATGAATTAAAGTAAACAAAATTAAGTAAAAATTGACAAGATTCACAGAATCAGCTCATAAACCAATAGCAAATTATCTAGCCTACTCATGCAATATCGTTTACGATCACTAAAACGAGCTTTAAAATCTCTCGCTATCACAACAACCAGCAACTCAATTGAAAACACATTCTATTCAAATCAAACTGAATTGCATCCATTCATTCTTCCTAAAGGACACCACTGACGAAGTCTATTTTATTCTCTTCGAATAGCAACAATAAACCAACTGTTCAGTCCTCTGAGCGAAATCTGGCTGTCCAACGTCCAGCTTAGTGAAAAGCCAAGAGCGATGAAGTTGAAATAAAAATGTAAATCTTAGCTCTTTGTACTATTGTGATTTCACCGAACTACAACTACTACTTAAGTCCAGCCGGCCAATAGATATCCATTGCCTTACATGCCAGATTAAGGACACAACCAGCTTATTCAGGATGAGTCCTGATCACACTAAATGTCAATATTTTTCCGAACGGTCGGTAGCAGTCTTTCTTCAGACTGATCCTGTCCTTTTCTTCGTATTCTCGGACCTTCTTCACGTCCTTTCTCTGAAGTAAATCCTTCATGTCCTAGTCGAAAAACGATACAAAATGTTATCCACTTTCATGCCAATTCTTTACTCGATATACCAAGCATTGGTAGAAGGCAGTCGTCGTCTCCCAAGAATACATCTTCATAGTCCCAATCGGTTTTAACTTCTTGTCACAGTTTTCCCGAAAAGCTCTATTGTAAATACTAGCCCGAAATGCAAAGCTTCTTGGAGATAAAATACTTTTTCGTGTATTTTCGCTTGTTTCGGCTTACATACATCATCATAGGGTTTGGAAAATCCGACGGGATACCGAAACTATAGCAGCCCGACTCCCGGCATTCTATGCTTCTTTCTAATCCATGCCAATTCTTGAATTGGCCGGAAGTGGTTTCTTACCGTTTATACTTTACCGTAAAGGATTTTTATTTATTCCGTTGTGAGATACGAACAGCAAAAAATGTGTAGAACTTGAAAGAATTTTCAGTTTCAGATAGCGCCCCATGTGGGTTGTACGTAATATATCCATAGTAGACCAATAGCACGTCTGGGACTTGGTGGTGTGCGCTATCAACATTAAAGAGTCGGGTATTGCTTGGAATTTTTCGTTTGGGGTTATCTATGGATAAGATGCTCAATATACCTTTTTGGCGTATCGAGGGGATAAGAGTTATTTTGCCTCTTGTGTAGAAAAGGTGTAAATGTTTGATTATGCGGTAGATTTGTAGTATGTTTATTATGGATATACAAAACTTGTCCCTGGCGAGCTTTATGGACTGTCTTGGAAATACTTGAAATAAAAGTAAGGTAGCGTGAGATGGTTGTATTTTATGTAGTTCGGCTGTAAAAAGGCTTTATCAGAAACCACTGGAGACTGTTGTGGATTTCGGTGCTTTTACGATTTGGTGTCAGAAGCTAGTTTTTTTCAAAAACCAAATTCATGAAACTGGTAGGCACGGTAAAAGCTAAAAATTCAAAATATATAAAGTTGTTGATAACAACAAGCAGATCTATTAGCTGAGCTTACACGGTGTATCCAAAAATATCGCTGGCTACTTTCAACGACTCAATTCTCACCTCCCTCAAAAATTCCGATAACACCACACATCTCATAAGATTCCACGTGGCTTCTCTACCAATTCCTAACGAAATCTTGTTTTTGTCAAGATTATCTTCGAAGATTTAGTGTCAATTACATGGAAGCCAGCTATTGCCTGGATGCCGAAAGATCTAAACTGTTCACACAGAAGCTTCTATGCGGTATTTCCGAAATGATTTATTCCCACGAAAATTCAGCCGCTACTCCGAACGTTCATTTTACCAGCTCAATTATCTCCTGCGTAAAGGTGGAACGAGCCATATACATATCCGTGTGTTTTACAGGGTTTCGAGTTTTCTTCGAATTCTTGAAAGCTAACGATGATGAAGCCTTTTCGCCAGCAAGATAACGAACATAAGATATTAACACTTGAATTTATCTAGACACAATTAGATTGCTGTGAGTAAATCACTTTAGGGTTTCAAAGCAAACGTAACGGCTGCTGAATAATTCTTTCAATTAGTTAGCGGAAAGTTTTCGGTGCCGATAGGTTGGTTTCAGTGGCTCGGATAAAAGAGCTCTTATTTCGCGCGAATACGTTGAAAATTCCCGCAAGTTTATCTTCCTGATTAAGTTCACCCGAAAAAAAGCAAACTTTCAGAACCATCGAAGCATAAAAGCCCACGCATTAATTTAGTCTTTTGGAACGATAACATCAGCTTCTAGTCCAAACCCCAGACAAACATCTCTACCACCGGGGATCATTTCTTTGCGTTCTGCTTAAAATTCAACCTTTTCATGTCCTGTCTCGGAAGTTAATTATCGTCTTGTTTGCTAATTTTAACGGTAACTAAGCTTAGCAGATTATGCTTTAGGGATCATCCGATCCAGTCTTGCCTAGAGGGATAGCATCTATAGTGTGGCGAAATTTAAGTCCAAGTCGAAAGAGCTAACCAGCTCAGGCATTGAACATAATGCCCCCCTCCCACCACTTGACTGCCAATTCACTAAATTTAGCTGCCGACATGAGAAAGACTTTTCGAAAACAAACCCTTTTTCGCTTTCGATTTGCGCGAAACAAGCCTTCAGCAAAAAAACAAACTTGAAAAGCAAAAGGAATGTACAAGCAAACAAGGTAACAATAATTAGACGCACATGGCATGCAAGAAGTGGCAAACGAAACACTCGGGAATGTTCCGGCAAGTGGTTAGTGAAGTTAATTCCAATTATATGAAAAAAAGCTTATCCATTTTTTTTTCTGCTTTCTACTAAAAATGGGGATTAGCACACCTGAATGCCAGAAGAACTAAGAAGCTCTTAAGGAGATTTCATGATGGATATTCTTGTCGGTAGAGCCAATGGAAAATACTTAAGTATATTAGTTTAGTCGTAATCTGTTTTTAATTGGCCTTTTGGTTCCATCAAGGGTTTCTCTTCGTTTTGTCGAGTGTAGGAGGGAGAAATAGCAATATTCGAATAGGTCGAATGAAAATATTTTCGTATATCTTGGCAGTGAAATGTAGATTGGCTTTTGGTTGGACGACCTTTTTTTAGGACAGTGGTTTAGCCTCAGTCAAGTGGCTATGGTTTACTTTTAGTATATTTTTAAGTGTGGATGTAATGAAATTGTAGGGGATTTATCGGGGATAAAATAATTAGATGATCGGCTGATTATACTATCAACGAAGGTAGAGGGGATATTTATTATGAAAAATAGATAGACTATTTGCATAGAGGTTTTGTTTTTTACTTTACTTCTTTTTTGATTTACAAGAAAATATCTATCGCCCGACAGCGGATGTTCCAGTGAATTTATATGTACCTTTATATTTCTGTGGAAAATAAATATTTCCAAAAAAGAAAGATACATTAGCAATGTTTTCAGCTAGGCTATGATAGTTTTACGGAAAAGTAGACAGGAGATATTTGTAAAATTTCTAATTACGATAAGTTCAAACACAGTCGTAGGACTATTATGTAATTCACAGGACGCATTAATGGATTCAGAAACAGAAAACAAAAAACCTTGAAAACAACGACCCTCCTGAAAAATTATTACTTTTTGTACAGAAGTGTAAATATTTGAACATCATGCTTTGTTTATAGAGTTAAATGAAAATTTTCGAAATTTATCTTCACAAGAACGTTAACCCATCATCAAATTATCTGTTTTTGGCACCAAAAATTTCTATTCGAAAGAACTCAGTCGAAGTTAGCAGATTGTGACTTTTAAGTAGGACCAGGTCTTAGCGAAGTACCTTCTCAAGTAGGACCAGGTCTGATAGAAGTGATTTCGAAAAATGGACAACCTTGTGTGCAGGGTGCAATCTTGAAAAGACATTTAGAAACAAAAACTGTCTGCTGCCCTATAACTTCCAATGCATTCATCGGATCGAAACGAAATTCCGAGGGTGGGTCGGCTCCAATGTAAAGCCGATCTAGTATGGCTTTATTGCCAGCTAACGGTTGACAGCATAAGGTATTTTTGTTATTTCCGTCCCAACAAATGCTACCATTAGATATTCAAATGGCAAACATCTACGAAGAAAATAAGTAACTTATGTTTAAATTTTTCAAGTTTTGGAAGTCGTTCAGATGGCAACCCTAATCATCTTTCTATCCCTGTAACTTTCGATTAAGTCCTCGGATGGAAACCAAATTCATAGGATAGGTAAGTTGATTTATACGTGAAAGCTTTTGGACCTTTGACTTTAGATTTTTGGTTCCAATACTGATAAAGCGTTGCAAGCACTGAGCATTTTCATTATTCATGTTTTAGGAGATACCAATTTCAGAGTTTTGGGTGATTTAACATTCAGTTTTGTGAGATTAACAGTGTCTCGCTTTGCTAGCCCTGAAAAACTTTCTGCCCAATAAGTTTCGATGCAGTTTTCAGATTTAAGTGGTACATGCCCTTCGAAACAGGTTGGCTGTAATAACGGCCACCTGTGGTAGAACATGCACCCAAGACCTGCACCATTCCACATTTTTTCTCAAAAACCAGTATTTAATTAATCAACATCAATCAACATCAATAATCAACCGGGTTGAAGCGTCGCTCAAATGAGTCCCAATTTGGAGTTTTCGAAATCGAATACGGAATATTTACACGGTGTGTCTAGCAAAGGAGATTCAAAAAGTTTAATGCTCACTGGAGAATCGCGAACGAGATCCAATTGTGATCTGCTTTTAGTATTAGTATCCTGAAAGACATCAGACCTATAATGAAAAACAGCCCTCTAGAAAATGTTCAAGGACGCAATTCCATCACAGAAGGAATAAAAGGATATGAACTTTCTTCTCCGGCAACAAAAGGTCGCAACTCTGGCATACGGACGGCTCAAAGATGGATTGTTTAGTAGGAATAGGGATCGTGCAAAGGAGGCGAAAAATGCACTTCTACCCTCTCGAAAGACGACATCATCAATAAAAAAACTTATCTTACATTTTTAAAGGAACACTATCCGATAGGCAATCGTCTGAAGAATATCATTTACGATCATCTAGACTCGGCTATAATCTAAAATGAAATACGGGCATGAAATACCTTCAAGCTTATATGGAAGGGGAGCTAAAACCAAGGCAAAAGAAGGGGCTAAATGGTTAAAATCCGTAATGGAGCTTTCCCCAAGACTGACACGCACAAGAAAATTTAGACGAGAACCAAGTCAAACAGTACTACTAGCCTAATCTGGAGGGTTCGAAACACGCAAAACAGTGCCTCCGCTTTGACAAAAATTAGTAGAAGAAGCACAGACTTTCTACCGAAGTGGCATTAGGGCCCTATGCGTAGCTTTAACATACCGCCTTTATTGCAAAATGCACCTCGTCTGCAGGATAAGAAAGGTGTGCGAAGACTGCTGCAGATGCTGTGGAGAAACACCAGAAGGTGAAGAACAATCTCTCACACAACGGCAGTGCACTGGTTAAACGAAGATATGGCTCCTTAACTCTGTTTGTCCTTTTGCCTGCAACATTGCAGAAACTTCGTCAGGAGCTGAAGTCATGTTTAAGTAGCCGGGATATCCTACAAGACACAACCCTTTTGGAAGCACGGTAAAAATGTCTTTTCCTTCGGAAGGGACAACTCCAACAATTTCTGCTTCTAAACATTTCTGCCTCTAATTTGCCTTATAAAGCTTTGGGAGCTTTTCGCCAAAGACGATCTTACCAATGCCACGAAACGAGGAGAACCGGCGCGCAGTCTGAGCATATTTTGAAAAAAATATTGCGCATAAGGCGGGAAGAGCGATTCAGGCGCCGTGTTAGTTGTTGGAGTCTATGGTAAATCAACATAGCCGGGTTGAAGCAATGCTCAAGTGAGTCCCGAGCTTGTATGATATTTTTTCAGTGAGTCAAATACTCCATGGTCTAATAGGTTACCCGAGGATCTGGAAAGCAGTTTTTTTTTTGCAATTTACACTAGGGAAAAATTGAGGGGTCTGGTTGATAACATTGACAACACAACGCATGCTACCTGTGCATTTTGCGCTGTGGATACCTTGAGGACTATTGTTTGGAATTTTCCTATTCGGTCAGCTTTTGGTCTCATTAATGCTGTTTTTCTCAGACAGCAGTTTTGTTTTTTACATACATGAATTCTTAAATGAACTTATTTCATACTGCAGCACATGCTTTCGATTGACGAAGAAGCCAAATTTTTCAATCACATTCCTCAATATGTTTTGAAAACAAAAAACTAAATGGAAGCTGCAAAGAGTACCATATACAAAACCATAAACACGAGCCATTTCTTAGTCACCCTATCTGTCGGTGAACGTAAACAAAAAAAAAAATCCAATCATGTTTTTATTCCACAAACTTAATGAACAAATAAGCGACCAAGTACCGAACAATAGCTCTGCACATACTTAAGCGCTGATGTAACAAAACACTTATGTATACCGTAGCAACCAACAACCAATTCGTGAACATTTGGACTAGTTGGGCGTATTATAGGTGTTTTTTTTCGATTCAAGTACATTGCTGTTCATGTTGAAGCTACTGTAGCTCCCCATTCAAACTAGAACGTTTGCTAGATTCACGACAAGCACATACTTGACGAGACGGTCATTCTACTCGAAGGAAGACTGAGAACTCTGTCAGTGGAACAACGAATCGATACGATATCAGCTGGGGATTCCCAAAGTGAATGGATGAATGGTGGTGAGCAAGTGAAATGGATTTCATGTGAAGTCATCATCAGTCTTTCGGACGATGGCGATAGTGTATTTTGGAACAAAGCAACATCCTTCCTTCACGTGTGAGATTAATGATACTTTGCAGGTTGACATTGTGTGAGAGTATTGGGTTAACATTTTGTTGTAAAGTTCTGAAAATATGTCACTGTCTACGGACAGCTTTTGAAAAGGAGGATTAAAAGCATTCAAATAACCCGAAGAAGTTCTGAAAAATTCGCAGAATTTCCGAAAAATTCAAAGATTTTCTGAAAAACTCGCAACGAAAAATTCAAAATGCATACGAAAGATTCAAGCGTCCTTAAGGCTCTGTAATATTAAAGGAGCTTCGGAAAATTAAAGGAATCTCAGAATGTAGCTGTAAGGAAAATTCAACAAGTCTCAGAAACACTGAGTGAGTCTCAGACAAATTTGAAAGCCCCATCGAAATTCGAGCAGTCTTTAAAAGTTAGATTAATGTCAGAAGAGTTATAGCAGATTCAAGTAGGAAAGAGCTGTTTCTGGAAAGTAAAAGCGGTTTTAGGAATGGAAAGGTTTAAAAAAAGATTAAAGAGATTTCAGACTGACAGAAATCAGAGAACCTCTAAAAACAAGAGCAGCCTACTCCCTTCAAAGTAAACTCTGCGCTGATTTCGTTCCCAGTCTTCCTGTTGAATGTGTAGCAGTGTGTGTGTCCCTGTCGCTTAAATCTTCGTTGTTTGTGGCCTCTGTATATATTCCGTGCAACTCTCCCTTTTCTACTTATGAATGTTTTTTCGAACCTTCATCGTTTTTGCTTTCTCCCTCCTTATCGCCTTATACGAACCCTGACACCCATCATCCTCCCCTCTTTGTTGACATTGTTGTTAATCTATCTAATCGTGCCAGAGTTTCAGACAACCCTTGTTTCAATTTCAAAAGAACTAGTTTTGACCTCTTAGCTCTCGATCTCAACTCAATTAATTGGTTTGGCTTGTTTCGTGGTCTTGATATTGACATTGCAGCTAAGAAATTATATTCTGTTCTCCTTGAGTTAATCACTGTTCATACTCCAACCTTCCGCTTGCGTAAGCGTAATGATGCTCCTTGGTTCACTGAGAGTGTTAAATGCACCCTGGGTATTAAAAATGCAGCACGTTGAAAAATGTTAAAATGCACTACGCTGATTTTTCTCGTCTTTGTGCTGCTGCCAAGAATCAAATAAGGCTTGCCAAGCGCAACTATCTATCACATATTGAATCTTCTTTGCTTTCGACCCCAAAAACTTCTGGTCATTCCTTCGCTCCTTAAAATCCTCGTCTCCTATCCCTGACTCCCTTGCATTTAATAATATCACTGCTGCTCTTCCTCAGAATGTTTGTGATCTCTTCGCAATGTTTTTTTCTTCTGTATACTCTGATTCAATGGTTCCCTCTTCTTATAGTGTCCCTTTTATTCACCCTCCTTGTCTCTCTTCACTCTCGACAAATCCTCTTGAAGTTGAATCCCTTATATGTTCTCTTGATTCTAGTTACTCTCCTGGACCTGATGGCCTTTTCCTAATTTTTTTGTGAAAAATCTTGCCTCTTTTTTGTGTGTCCCCTTATCAATTTTATTCAATTTAAGTCTTGGTTCTGGTAAATTTTCTTCCTCCTGGAAGCTGGCAAGCATTTTCCCTATTTTCGAATCTGGTGAACGCAATGTTGCCTCAAATTATCGTCCTATTTCTATCCTTCCCTGTTTCTCAAAAATCATTGAACGTTTTGTGTTTAACAAAATTTATGACTCTCTTAAGTATACTTTCACACCTCAGCAACATGGTTTTATTAAAGGTCGGTCCACATCTACGAATCTCATTGAATTTACTCATGCTGTGTCCTCGGCGTTAGATCGGAACTCTCAAGTTGATGCTGTATGTACTGATTTTTCTAAGGCTTTTGACTCTGTCAATTTCGATCTTGTGCTACTCAAATTAAACCACTATGGCATCTGTGAACCCTTACTTTCTTTGATATCTTCGTTTTTGACTAGTCGCACTTATTTTGTCTCCCTCTCTGGCGTTTCGTCCTTACCATTTTCGCCCTCTTCTGGTGTACTTCAAGGTTCTATATTAGTACCGCTATTATTCAACCTCTTCATCAATCATCTTCCTTTGATTCTATCGTCATCTTGTTTGCTCTATGTGGATGACTTAAAATTATTTCGAGTAATTAATAGCTCAGATGATCATCTACTTCTTCAGGATGATTTGAACTCTCTTACTGTTTGGTGTAACTCTAATTGCCTACCGTTAGATGTTTCAAAGTGTTTTGCTATGTCTTATTCTCTGAAGTCCCAGACTAATACCTTTCCTTACTTACTATGTGAATCCATCCTTGTCTCTGTGGATTACTGATCTGGGTGTAACTTTTGATCGTAAACTTAAATTTGATATCCATGTTCGTAACATTACTAATAGTGCCTCGCGGATTGCTGGTGGTCTTGCTATACGTTCCTGTTACAAGTCTTTTAATATTTTTACTTGTGTTAAGATATTTGTTACCCTTGCTCGTTCCAAACTTGAATACTGCACTCAAGTTGGGTCTCCTCGTTTTGCTTATCTTTCCGATGCCATTGAATCTGTTCAACGGAGGTTCAGTCGCACCCTACTCTTTAAATATAATCTTCCTTACATGCCTTACGATGAGCGCTTATCGCTCCTTAATCTCCCTCTCCTCGCAAAGCGCAGAGTTTACCTTGATGAATGCTGTTAATGGATTACTTTAATAAATAAATAAATAAAATAAATAAAATTAAGAGTCGTCTGAGTGAAAAAAAAAAATCTCTTAGAAAACCAGAAAGAAACTCAAGAGAAATTAGCACGAACCAAAAAATTAAAAGATGTCTCAGAAAAAAATTTACGATAGCAGGAATTCGGCATTGGTAACTCCAATGACCCTAAACAATCAAACGATTTTCAAAAAACCAAACTCGGGCTTATAAAAAATTCCTAAAAATTTTAAGATATTTGAACATTAAGGTCCCAAAATATTTAAAGCTTCAAAAAATGTTGTTTCATAAAATAAAGTCTCATAAAATAAAGTCTCATAAAATGCAGTGTCATAAAATGCAGTCTCAAAAAATGCAACATTTTGAATGATGCAGTTTCGAAAAAGCAGCCCCTAAATATATAGAGCCAGAAATCGCCAAATGTGCAGTTTCAAAACAGACGAGGTTTCAAAAATTATTCGTTGTGGTCTCAGGAAAAAATATTGATGAATCTACATTATTTTGTGCGGTCGCAAAAAATGGGGTCTCAGACAATTTTTACAATTTTTCACAAACCTAATCAAGATTTTCGAAAATTAATAAAGGTGTTAGGAAAAAAATGTCCTCGAAAAATAAGTATGATCCCAGACAACTAAGGTCTCAGAGAAATCCAAATAAGGCCTCAGAGAGCTAAGTAAGGTCTCAGGGTCTTAGAAAACTGACAAAGATCTCAGAAAACAAAGGAGGGTCACAGAAAAATAAGATAAATAAGTAAAGTCTCAGAAAAATAAGTGAAGTCTCAGAAAAATAAGTCGGGCCTCAGAAAGCAAAGTATAGTATGAACAAAATAGGGTCTCCGAAAAATAAGTAAGGTGCCAGAAAAATAAACACTCAGAAAAATAAATGCGCAGAAATATAAGGAGGCTATGAGAAATAAATAATAAAGATATAAATAATAAAGAAGATCTTAGAAAAATAAAAAGGTTAAGAGAAATCAGCTAACTTATTGACTAAACTAATTTATGTTTATTGACTTAATTCATTTATTTTACATAAACAATATTTTAAGTCTTTTTTTCAATTTTTATTAGTTTGATTATTATTTTTTATGTGTGGTAGGATATAGTCTATATTGGTTAATATATAAAATAAATAATGAGGACTCGGAAAAACGAAGATATCAAAAAAGGGGATTAAAAATATAGGTGCTTTAAGAAATATAGACATGGTTTTAGAAGAATAATGGGAGCCTCAGATAAAATGTAACTAGACACAGAAAAACAAAATTAAGCTTAGAAGAATATCTAGTGAAGACTCGGGGAAAAAAGAAGATCTCAGAGAAATTAAGGTTATTTGAGTTAAATCAAGGGTTAAATTGAGTCGTGTAACTAATCATTCCACACTCTTCTACAAGAACTGTACATTGGTGAATGAAGATCTCCATCAGCTTCCATCAGTAGATCCAACAAGGGTCTACTCTACTATACTTCAGAAACAAGAAAGTTGATTTTAGAAAAATATAGTCTAACAAATAAAGGGGGCCTTAGAAAAATAGAGAGGGTTCAAAATATAGGGGCGACCACCAGAAACAAACAGAGTAAGCAAACACACTGGTGTGGGCTATGAAAAATTATTGAGGCATGAAGAAAATGATATGAAGCTACAAAAAATAAGTATGGTCTCAAGAAAACGTACAAAGTTTCAGAAAACGAAGCAGAAGGAGTTCAGGAAAATTGGTTGGGCTCCCCTAAAATTTATCTAGGTCAGAAAAAAATTTCTCACTCTTCAAGAATAGTTTTTGTGGACTCAGATAAATGTATTGACTGCACAGTGAAATTAGTTAATAGATAAAAATATAAGTAAGGTTCCCGATAAAGTAAGATTTCTGCAAGATAGTAAGGTCTCAGAATAAATGTCTGGTCTTAGAATAAATGTAGGAATTATAAAAATGAAGATGATCTAAGAAAAATTATGGGAGTTTTAGAAAAATATCAATTTTTTTGAAAAATAAGGATTTCTTCAATAAAACTAGTGAGGGACCTCAAAACAATGTTTGAGAACAAAAAAGAACACTTCAGAAAAATATGGCCAGTCTTAGAAAAACTAGTGAGGGCTGAAAAAGTTAGTGAGGACAACGAAATCTTTAGTGAGGTATCGAAAATACTGGTGAGGTTTCATAAATAAGGAAGTTTCAAGACAATTGAGGGCACCTTAGAAATATTATGATAATACTGGAAAATTTTCAAAAGTTTAATAGTAATTACACACATGTAAAATATTTTTTTTAAACTTTTAATATGTCTCAGATATATCAAAGTTTTTTTAAAAAAAGGAAAGGAAAATCCTTAGAAGAGAAGCTCAATCGTAAAAAAAACTTCAAAGAGGACTCAGAGAACACGCTCGAGAAAAACTAGGGGATCCTGATAGAAATTAAAAAGGCCAAAAGAATATGAAAAAAAGGCAACAAATATTAAATAGATATTAAAAATGCACCGAAAAGAGACATACGTCCGAAAATTTTAAATTTTTGAAAAAAAGTTACATGTTTTTCAGAAAATTAAAGAAAATTCGGAAGAAGTTGAAATATTCCTACGAATACTCAGGAATATTCCATATAAATCCGGAAAAAAATCACTAAAGCCTCAAAAAAAAACTAAGAAGTCTTACAAAACATAAAAGGCTAAACCGTTATAGCTACAAGTAAGTTAGTCTTGCATGTACATAACACGAGGAATCTGACGACGATGGCCGCGGGCGAGAACTTACACGTTGTTAGATTCATTCCTGTGTTTTGAGTCGTTCAAACCTGGAAGAACTATTTTGAAGAATGAGTGAGTGACTTTAAAGAGGCTCAGAAAAACATTGAGGGGAGTATTAGTCATTGAGAAGAAATGCTTGGAAATATGAAACAATTGTTCGGCGTACGGCGTACGGCGTACACTTGGTCCGGAAAAATTAAAACAGTTGTAAAAGAAGCCAAAATAGTCTCAGAAATGACAAATGAGTTTTCAAAGATGTTTCAAGAAAGGTCATAGAAGTGAAAAGAAAACCAAATGATTTACATTAAACGCCACATCGTATTGAAAATAGCCTAGAGTCAAAAGCACAAGGAGTTTCAGGACAAGCCAAAATTATTTACGGAAAAGCCGACTGGAGTTTAGGTTAAACTAATAGAGCATTAGAAAACTACTAAAAACCGAAGTATTCTGAAGGACAACTAAAGGAGTCTTAAGAAAAGCCAAAGAAACCTCAGATATAGTCAAAGAAGTTTTAGGAAAATCCAAAAGAGTACCAGAAAAAGCCAGGAGTTTCAAAAAAGCCAAAGAGTTCCAGAGAAAGCCAAAAGAGATCCAAGAAAACCCAGAAAGATTTCCACCAAAAGCCAAAAGCATTCCAGGAAAAGAAAACTGATTCCAGGAAAAGCCATAAGATTTTCAAGAAAAGCCAAAAAAGGACCAGGAACAGGTACAAGAGCCCCAGAAGAACAAAAGGAGTCTCAACAAAAACAAATGGAGTGTCAGGAGAAGTTAACGCCATGTGATGAGAAGCCAACGGAGTGTCAGAAGAAGCCAGCGCAGTGTCAGGAGAAGGCAAGGCAGTGTCAGGAGAAGGCGACGGATTATCAGGAGAATCGAAATGAGTCCCAAGAGAAGCTAAATGTATCCCAGGAAAAGTCAAAGGAGTCCCAGCAGACGCCAAAAGAGCCAAATGAAAAGCTTTAACGAAAAGGTGAAAGAATATCGGGTTGAGCTAAAATAGTAATAAAAGCCAGAAGTTTTTCAGAAAAATCCAGAAGTCTCAGCAAAAGCCAGAAGTTTCAGCAAAAGTCAACAGAGTTTCATAAAAAGCAAACTCTTCCATGAAAATCCAAAGTTTCTCAGAAAAGTTGCAAGAGTTTCGTGGTAATCCAAAAGTCGTATCAAAATCCCACAATCACTGCGAAAGTTGAAAAAGTCCCAGTAAAAGTCAAAAGAGGTGCGTATTGTGACGACACACTGTCACGAAAGACCGAACGTCTTGGAAAAAGGAACAAGAAAAGTCACAACAAATATGGAAGAAGTTTGAGGCCGCAGCCACGGAGGAAAACCAGGCAAAACTGTGGCGTCGCAAGTACAACGGATAAATCTCAATAAAATGAAGAAAATCTCAAAGAAACCGTTGAAGTTTCAAAAGATTGAATAGAGTTGGTGGCGTAACATAAAAATTGAAAGAGTCACGAATAATATCTGTCCCTAACGATTCGAGGTTGTCACCAAAAATTTAGATGAGTCACTGAAAACTCAGAGAAGACACCAAAAAAACTTAAGGAGACGATAATGGATTCGAAAAATGTCAGTTAAATTGGACTTTACTTCGAAAAAATATGGGTAGTTCAGAGACAATTTTAAGCAGAAAAAAATTCTCCCGGATAAAAAATGTCCCACAAAACTCTTGGAAATAATTAAATCATATTGCTTAATTTTATGCTGCAAAACCAATTTTGGTAACCGATAGAGCTCCAGGTAATGTAAACAACAATCGTTCTAATCGTTTTTCATAAGCTCTAGTAGTGAATCCAGGAAGCAGCTGTGGTTCTAAAAGTTTCAAATTGCACACATTAAATGCCTAGATCAGATGCTCAAACAGCAGCAAATTACTTCAGTTTGCGGTTTTCAGATTATACCATTTCCTTAATATTTTATTTACCGTGACCGGATGGTACAAGGTCTCTGTGCTGAAATTAATATCAACTGCTTGAGTTGCGTGATCGGTGTAGGTTTATTTTGCTTTTTATTGGTTTTTGCGGTTAAAGTGAGTTCCCATCGTATGCTTCCGTAGCATGATTTGACACAGTAAGTAAGAGTAATCTGAATTCAATGGCAATCCAATATTGACAAAAATAAATGCAAAAATTAAGAGTGGCATACATACGATATAACTTTAAAATTTTAAGTCCCAACTGATCTGAGATCATTAATACCCTTTTACTTCGAATTAAAATTTATTTCAATTATTAAAATTATATCAGGTTTGAAAATAAACATTTAGATAGTGATGATTTTTAAAATCACTTAACTTAATAAATACATCGCTCCCGAGGAAAATGATAAAACTGAGTAGTTTTGCCACAGATTGCCAAGCTTTCCAGACTTCAGACTCTTTTTGATGAACTCCTCGTAGAAAGCCACATTCATGGCTTTGATTCCTTCTTGCGGACTATAACTGGCTCTGGCAGCAACTGCTACTAACGTTTTACCGATGAATATTGGCGAACCGCTTTCACTAACTCTATGATCTGGCTTGAAATTCGAAAGAACACAAAGCAAGTTGGACGCGTTTTGTTCGTTGCAAACTCGCATGTTTTGAATATTTGCACCAGAAAATTGGAGATCTCTTGAACCTTTGCCGTTACCTTTCGTATAGCCAACTATTGTGACCGATGTTCCAATACTGGGAGTGTCCTGGATGTAACCGGAAACAGCTACACTCCAACCAAGACTAAATCGCTTTCGAACAATAACAAAAGCAATGTCAGCCGAAACTTTTTCGTCGTAAACTTTTCCATCGTAGTCTTTTTTGCCACCGAAAAATACTTTTGGCGGCTTGTAGTGTGGATGAACAATAATTTTGCGTAAGCGTCTTGACTGACAGTTCGGTTTACTACAGAAGTAGTTTTTTACTTCTCCAGCACTAACGGTTAGTGTGTTCAAGTGTATCTTTTCGCCATTTTTCTTCGTAACGCAATGAGCGACTGTAAGTGCGTGCCGACTGCTCAATAGACATCCACCACATAGTGCTGCACTGCTGACACCCGACCGAAGTGCTACAAAGCTTGGAAATTCACCGAGAATTGCATCGAAACCGTCGACGATGGTCAAATATGGTTTATGACTTGGATAAACAAAAAATAAATATATGAAGGGAATCAGATATTTATTGGCATGCATTTTCGGTTTTGATTTGTAAATAATATTAGAATAAAATTAAAGTTAAAATTGGAACATGACTTCAAAATATAAATGTTTTTAAAAAATGTGACAGTCTGACATTTAAAATAATTCACAAACGAAATTGATGTAAAAAAACTGTCAGTGATTCCTAAGGATAAACTACTCAAACTACTCAATTAAATTCGGAATGAACTCATCAAATTTTGAGCAAGCTTGGACGTGATCAATTTTGGTGGAACTTGGAAAAACTTAGTTAATCCTGAAAGTACATGTTTTCCTTTTAAAGACTCTTGTGGCTTATTCACATCACCACAAAATCACACGCTTTTAAGACGATTTCTGCTTTTGGCTGTAGTCAGGTTCATAATAACATGCCTTTCCATATAAATCAAAATCAGGTATGAAAGGTTATTTGGCAAAAGCATGAACAGAAGCATGTAAGCAATCAGTTTGTGCCTGTGCTATCTGAGCTCTGAGTAAATTCTGACAATTCAGCACTATATTCGCGCTAGTTGTGACTGCAGCTTATCAGCATAGTTCTTCATAGTATTCACAAACAACTCAAATTTATTTGCCCTCTGATATACACGCATCAGACAATTTCAAACATAACCTGTCAAAGAAAAGCACCTTAGTGGGATGTAAATGTAGTGTCCCGTTTTTCATAAACCGGAACCAGAAATTCAAATTCAAAGAACTCTAAAAAAATGTAAAGAACTCAAGAACAATTCAAAAATCTCTAGAAAAATTCAAAAAATTTTAGGAAATACTAGATGCTCTCGACAAATTCAAGGGAATCTGTGAGATTCAAGAAAATCTAGAAAATTTAAATCTATTCAAGAAAATTTAGAGTTCTTCGAGCCACTTTACAGATATTCAAGGAACTCTGGAAAATTGAAGGGATTTTGGAGAAAGTCAAAGAGCTGGTGGAATTCAAGGAGCTTTGACGAAACTCAAGCAACTCTGGAGAAATTCTGGAAATCCTGAAGACATTCAAGAAACTCTTTAGAAATTCAAGGAAATTCAATAAACTGTAGAAGAATTCAAGAGCTCTCAACAAACTCGATGAACGCTGGCTAAATTCAATCAACTGTGCAACAGAGTTGAGCACTGGTGAATTTCAAAGAACTAGATTCAATCAACTTGAAATGAAATCCAGAAACTCTGACAAAATTTAAAAAAATCCTAAAAACAATTCAGAAAAATCTCAATAACAAATTCAAAAACTCTGTAAAAATTCCAGTAACTTTGAAAAAATATAAGAACTTCTTAAATATTTCCAGGTACTCTGGGATTTTTCCGAAAGCTCTGCAAAATTCTATAGCTGTGGAAAAATCTCTACAACTCTGAAACAAATTTTGCAGCTCTGAAAAATTCTACAGCTCTGGAAAATTCTTAAAACTTAACGTAAATTCCTAAAACTTTGGAAAAATTACTAAAACTCTGGAAAAACTCTAACTACCCTAGAAAAATTCCTACGACTTTGGGAACATTTTTACTGCTCTGGAAAAATACTTACGACTCTGGAAAAATTCTTACGGCTCTGGAAAATTCCTAAGACTCTGGAAAAACTCTTACATTAGAAAAATTCCTACGGCTCTGGGAACATTTCTAAAATTGTGGAAAAATTCTACATTTCAAAAAATTCTAATTCAATAGCTCTGAACAAATTCTTACAACCCTGAACAGATTTCTATAGCTCCGGAAAATTTCTCGAACTCATGCAAGTTTCCAGAAATTTAAGGATTTTTAAGGCAAATGCGTGACTCTTGAGACATTATTGGATTCACTAAATTGATTCAAAAACCTGCAAAAAGTGGGATGGTCCCTAAAAAAATTAAAATGTTTCAGATATTTGAGTTGCGTAACACATTTTTAGGGTTTAGGAATCACATGAGTCTATAGAAAGCCACTAAGAGGCTAGACAATTACTTAAGTGTCTAAAAAACTACCCGACACTTCTAAAAAAAAAAACGTTGGCCCTGAAAAATGCTTGGCGTTTCTGAAAAATTACAGAAGTTCTTGGAATGGAATCTCATATTCACTAAAAACTACATACCTTCTGGAAATGTTGACATTAAGTGGAAGGCTATTGAGAAAAGATTGAAAATGTTTCGAGTTTTTTTTAAAGATATAAGGGCATTTACGACCATATAGAGCTATTCTGTGTCTCTGACGAATTCTACTTCTCTGGAAAAACTGAATTTTTTTGAGAGATTTGGATTCTCTTAGGGACTTCGTAAATAGTTTTTTATTTTTTCAAAGCAAGGCCAAGGTCTCTGAAAAATATCTAGGGCCTCTGAAAAAACTCTAAAGCTAGTAAAGGTCACTGACAAATTTTTGAGGCCTCTGAAAAATTTCTCGAACCTGTGAAATTGTTTAGGCTCTCCGCAACTTTAACTCAGCCTGCGTGGGGCTAAAATTGTAAAACGTTCAGTACATAAGCTCCCGCATATAGAACCCAGCCCACTCATTTTCTTAAAATAGGCGAGGGAACTTTTGCATTCTCAGCTATTTGTCGTAGTGCTACTCCATCACCAGGGCCATCTTTGCGCATGGGCACACTGGACAAGTGCCCAGGGCCCTGCGATATATAGGGCCCCTTTTTTCCAGATCACCAACGGATAAATATATTTATTTTGCGAAAATTTAAATATAGTTATCTGACTATACTTAATAATTATCCATCTGTTTTTATAGTAATCTCATGAACCAGGAGCCCAATACTGGCAGCTCTATCTGTTTACTACTAGGTGACATCCCTAATTTTTTTGTGAATGAATAAACCAGTGATGCTCAAGCCTATACTCGCGCGTAAATGGGCTTTTAAGCTTTTATATATGTATATGATCCCACTTTTAAAGAGTATCATCAATCTTATGTGTTATTATTGTAAAAACAGTTGTTGAGTGGAGCTTGTTCTGCTTTAACACGAATGCCCATTTTGGGTTGTGTGAGTTTTTGCATCACTGGAATAAACATAAACAAATCGAACTTCAATGTGTGAGGCTGGTATTTTAATTCATTCTGTTCCTATTTGAAACGCACGGCCGGGACGGCATTTCTGTTCGGGATTATCCTAATGGCTCAGAAAAAAGGAAAAAAGCTGTTCATCAGAAAGAAATAGTTAGTAAATTACCAAAATCAAATTCATATTTTACGCCAAGAGCTTATGCGAGCAGTAGCCAAAAAATAAACCATCCCCTTAATGAATTATACTAGCAACAGATTGCAGGTACTCAGGGAACCCCACAATCTACTTGTTCTTCGCTAAGTCCTATCACTTCAGAAAAAGAGATTAAACCATATTGTACAGAAGGCGTCCAATCTTTACAGAAAAAATACAATAATTTTTTTCAAAATAATGATTGTGACTTTTTCGGAGCGTCCAGAGCCTACAAAGACGAAGTAGATGGCAAATCAGTAATTAAGTATTTCAATAAAGCGTTATTTAATCGTAAATTAAAGAACAATGAAAGTGTTGAAAGAAATTGGTTGCTGTATTCGCTTTCGAGGAAATTTGTATTTTGTCTTTCTCGCTGCTTATTTAAGCTTTCTTATGTAAACCTATGCTTTCCGGGAGGATGTAATTATTGGAAACACATTAATCACATAGTTCTACATAAAGTAAAGAAGTTGGTAGAGTAGATATAGACTTGCTTTGTCAATATCAAAGCGAAATGGATTACTGGAAAAGTGTACTAAAACGGGTTGTGGCAGTTGCAACATTTTTGGCATTGAGAGGGCTTCCGTTTCGAGGAGACAATGAAATCCTTGGATCTCCCAACAATGGAAATTATTTAGGACATTTAGAAAAAAAAATGAAAAATCCTGAATAGGGACACATTTCTTATTTATCAGCAAATGTTTGTAATGAGTTTATTGACGTAAGGGGAAAGCAGGTCCTAAAAAACTATAAAGAAAATATATTAGCTAAATATGTTTTTGATTGACCAGTTGACTTTTATGATTCCATACGTAAAAGACCGTGTTCCACTTGAAAGATTTTTGGAATATATACCTATCAAAGAGCACAAATCAGAATAATTAGCGGAAACCATCCTGAAATTTTTAAAGAATTATGATATACAAATCAAGGATTGCAGAGGGCAAAACCACGACAATGTATCAAATATATCAGGAACGTATGCTGGTTTGCAAACGAAAATCAAGGAGAAATGTGAATTTGTTACCTTTGTATCATGAGGGGGACATTCTCTAAGCTTGGTAGTTCTTCATCCCGCAGGGTATGTACGAAAGGCAATAAGTTTTTTTTTCAAATGGTTCAGAAACTGTACAATTTTTTTTTTGATTCTACTCACCGATGGAATACATTGATTAAATATTTTGGTTCAAAAATTTCCTTAAAAGTTTTTCTCAAACCAGTTGATCTGCGCGAGCTGATGCAGTAAGCGCCTTATATCAAGGTCATAAGTAAATTATAGAAGCCTTGACGTCTGTCGCGGAGGATGCAGAGCAGACAAGAAAAGAAACTAGGCGAAGCTCTTGGTTTGTCCAAAAAAATGGAAAACTTGAAACTTATCTTGTTGACGGAAATTCGTACCACCATATTGAAAGAAAAGACAAAACAAATACTTATCTTCAGAAAAAACTATAACAATGGACGTTACAACTAATTTGTTAGCTTCACTTGATGATTTTATTATCAATGCCAGGGATAAATTTGATGACTTTGAATCGTGCGCCAAAGAGAAAAGCCGGAGTGTGACTGCAAGAACCTATCTCAAATAATAAGAGGAAGAAGCTCACGTCAGACATAATTTGATGGCTCTGCGCCATCAGTTTAACTAAATGGGAAAGAGAAATTTTAGTTTCAAAGTAGAAACTTTTATTCCCATTATTGATACCCTGAGCGTTGGTCTAAAACAGCGATTGAATTCGTGCAACGAAATAAGTCATCGGTTCGATTTTTTATCTCGCTTGAAAATTTTGAACCCCAAGGAGTTGGAGACAAAGTCGCATAGAATTCACTAAAATCTACCATAACGACTGCATTTAACAGAATACTTGAAAAGTGTTCAAACGAGTGAAAATGAAGAAACTAATAATATTTCAGAAATATATCATCTTTTGAAAGAAGACAAAATTGAAGACACGTTTCCGAACGTAGAAATTGCATAGAGAATATTTTCATGCATGATGTTAACTAACTGCAGTGTGGAACGCTCCTTCTCAAAATTGAAAAAAATAAAAAAATGTACCAAAAATAAGTACAATGCTTTAAGAAAGATTGACCAGTTTGTCACTGATGTCCATAGAATGCGATGTGCTCAAAGAGGTAGACTTTGAAGAAAGGACTAATGATTTTGTTTGTCTAAAATCTAGCAAAGTACCCTTTCAATCAACATAGACTTTTTAATTACTAACCTGCGTATAATGGTTGAAGAGTTCCTTTGGCAGATCATACTTACCTATTAATTTAATGTGACTTTGAATATATAAAAATAACATATATATATATATCTAGAATTCTGGAAACCTGCTCTTGTTCTTCTCTATTGCTTGTTGTTAACAGCCCTCTGTCTTAGGGGCCACATTTATCTTAAGATGCCCAGGGCCTCGCATTGATTTAAGACGGCTCTGTCCATCACATGTCACATTAGATGCAAAAGGTGCTGGCAGATTGGGTTCAATTCAAAAAAATGTATAAGGATTCCAAAACATGTCATCACATGCCTAAAAAATGTCTACGGACTCTAAAAATTGTCTAGGACTCTATAAATGAAGTCTAAGTGTATAGGGACTTCGAAAAAATGTTTAGGAATTATAAAAAATGTCAATGGACTCTAAAAACTGTCTAGGGACTCTAAAAATTGTGTACGGACTCCAACACATGTCTAGCCATTCGCAAAAAAAATATCTAGGGACTGTGATGTCTAGGGACTCTACAAAATTTCTAGGGAAGCGAAAAAGTGTCTGGACTATCTGAAAAACGTGATTTTTTTTTTCAATTACCGGGAAATAAAATATCTGAAAAACATCCGGAGTTTTCGAAAATATTGGCAGTTTTTGAGTACTGAAGTTTCCAAATAAATTATGGTAGTTAGCCTTTAGTCGAATCCTAAAAGTTGTGGTATATTGAACAAAGTTAGTAATTTCTGAGCAGGTTGGAAATGTTTTTTTCTACAATAAACAAATGTCAAAGATATATTGAAAATTTCATTGCGAATTTCATGACAGGAATTGAAGGCTATAATAAAAGATAACAAATTTTTTTTCTCCTGAAGGTAATAAAAAGTATATTTTTCACAAATGAACTCAGGTTTTACATCATCTAAGCCGAACAAATTTAAACACGTGCAATCAGTATTAAAGACACTTATCGAATTTCATCTTGACGTCGATTTGTTGTTCTTTGACCCTGAAGCCTAATACCATTGACAAAACGAAAATATGTGAATAGAAAACAGATGTTTTACGGTAAAACTTAAATATGAAGCAGAATCGGTTACGTAAATACCAAACACAAAATCCGCTTTTATATTCTCTAAAAACTTTGCTAGACGGGAAAACTTTTTTCCGCGAAACATGAAAACTATTTGAAACAATATGCACGAACAGTAGCCCTTCTTTCATTCGATTTTCTAAACATGATATATTTCGTCGCAAGCCCTTTCTTGGTCAAAGAGCATCATGAAAACCATTTATCGCAATAGTGTACTGGTAACAAAATTTAAAATGTGTTGAGACCTCTGAAAAGGACGGGGAAAGCAATAACAATAAGAAAGCAGGTGAATTATGAGATGATCAATTTGAGCTTTTGAAAATACGGAAGGCTATGATGTAGTGATTTTTTTTTTAAATATTGTAAAAGCATGTAATCAGAAAAATTTTTTGAGGAAAAAATCATTGGAATGAATGTACTAAGATATTTTCCAAGACAGTAATAGAATTTATGGTATGTTTAGGCCTTGCGAGCTATGAATTAATATTGCTCATTAGCCCATACCTTTAAGTCATGTGTGCTCTTTCGCATAATTGAAATTCGCATCAAATTTTATATGAAATTTTATTCGACTACGATGATATTCAAAGTAAAGCGAAATTCAACTTTCATCTTGTTAATTCAAACATTATTCACCAATAATATGCACCGGAATCGTTATCAACCATCTGCGCTTAAATTTTCGCCAAACGTTTTATGATTTTTTACAAAACCAATGAATAATATGATAATTTCGACCTATTTCCTCAATGGCAGTACCCACACGAATCGCCATAAAAATCCGTAAAACTTGCAATAATCACGATCATTCGCGCTTTCTTATGCAACTCTGAAATATTTATACATATGTCTGTTGTCGACAATGTGCTCATCGCTGTTGGAAAATTCACGTATTATCAAATGAATCGAATCCGCAAATATTGTCTTTTATTTCTTGTTAACCTGAAACTGTGAACTTAAGCGACAAAAACAATATTTACAGTATGCACCATTCGTATTCGTACAGTTCTGAAATTTGTTGTAAACTTAAAAATTCCTGGATTTTATGATTTGCCAGAGTTTAATTAATGCACCAATGATAACACGAACTGTTTCTCGTTTAATTGCAAAAGTAATATTTGACAGTTGGTGGTCAGCTGTTGAAATTATGAACATATGATTCAGTGTCAGATTTGAATGTGCCATTCGTATTCGTACAAGCGAATGAAAACATTGTTACTATAAACTAAGTGTTTTTTTATTGGATTTATTATTTCCAGCGTATCATTTGTACTAATATTGTAAATATTAGCAGAAATTTTCTTAGTGATAAGTGGTTTATGTTTACTTTTTACATACAAATAGATAAGATGGGAAGAAAGGGTTGTGAAATATCTTTGCAAGCCAGAAAACTAATTATGACGCTACATAGTCAGGGGAAATCATTAGGAGAAATCAAGCAAAATGGTTAGCCGAGCACGATCCACAATACAATATATTGTGAAAAGGTACCAAAGTAACGATAATCTGCAAAACTTGCCAAGAAATGTGAGCCGGAGCAAGCTAACGGAAAGAGTGTATTAGTGCATTGGTTGGACGTAACCCTAAAATAAGCGCCCCGAAAATTGCCACCAGGCTTCAAAAATATTTGAAAAAGAAAATGTCTTTAAGCACGATTCGACGTGCTATAAAACAATATGGCTACATTAACTGTGCCGCAAGAAAGAAGCCTTACATAAGTAAGGTGAACCGAATTAAGCGACTTAATATCGCAAAAGAATATGCGAACAAAGACTATACCTTCTGGAAACGGGTAATATTTACTGATGAGAGTAAATTTATAGTAATTAGGTGGGACGATGTCACAAAAATTTGGCGGAAGAAAAATGCAAACCTGTTACCGCAAAACTTAATATCGACGGTGAAATTTGGTGGCGGGTCAGTGGTTTGCAGCTGGTGGGGCGGGAAAACTGCAATGTATTGATGGTATAATGGATGCAACAAAATATATCAATATTTTCAAATCCAATTTGCACGCTAGCGCAGAGCAGCTTGGAATCAGGGATGATTTTATATTTTACCAGGATAACGATCCTAAACATACAGCTATAACTTCTTTACTTTACAACTGTCCTAAGGTTATCAAAACTACCCCCCTTCCCTTCCAGTCACCAGATATTAACGCGATAGAAAACCTGTGGGTAAGAATTAAAGGAGAACTTAAAAAGCACGACATTAGAAACTTTCAGGACCTCAAAAAGGCTCTCAACGAAGAATGGGAAAAAATGTCACCGGCTTATACAAAACAGCTGGTCAAATCGCTTCCAAACAGATTAAGAGAGGTTATCAGACGAAAAGGATACCCTACAAAATATTAGTTTGAAGAATTTTTATTATTACACTCCATATATACTTACGGTACGCATACAAATGGAACCTTGAATTTTGTTTATATTTTATGTTAATGATTGTTATTCGCGAAGTCTGTTATGAATCGAGATATTATTTAATGAATGATATTAATTTTTTTATTGAAAAAATAAACGAATGAAAATGCCATTTTTCAAATTTTTTCTAAAAAATACTTCACTGTACGAATACGGATGGTGCATACTGTATATGTGATAAGTCACAGAGCCTTTTCAACTACTTGCGCGAATTTTTGGGGGTAAATTAAAATCTGAGCCAATTTTAACAACAAAAGTCACTTTAGAGAGTAAAAAAGGTTATGTAGCAGTTTCGAAAAATATCTACGATTTTCCAAGATCAATCTACGATTTTCCAAGGGTTTATGAAGTTTTTTTATTCATTCGATAAATTTGACTACTGTACGATTCCACGCGCAGGAAGTCGCGATAATTGAAATAAATATGTCCAGAGTTGTACGCGATACATTTTATAAAGTTTCAACCTCCAGCACTTTTCATCACTAGGACACTTTTGAATGAGCCTGTAGATGCAATTTTCACCCATCCAGGTATCTGCATATCTGAGAACAATACATTTTTTGTTTAGGAATTTTTTTCGTCGGTAAACAATTTATTTTGATATCGTATTGGATTTGTTCTGTCAGCCACTAATATTGAACTCGTAAGGAGGTCTTCACCAAAGTTTTTCTGGTTGCATGTGGAAATGGTGAGCAATGCATTCATATGATGCATGTCAAGTCAGCTACTAGAGAGTAGTGAAAAAACTGCATGGTAGGGTAGGTCAATATTTTCTGATAAGAGTTTTTTTTCCTTTTTTGGTTTCACATTAAATTGTTCCTTATCGTACAGTTATATTGATGGCTCCAATTGAAGAACAAAAATTAAAATGTATTAACAACGCAGTTTTTGCTTAGTTTTTCCCCATTGTAAGATCTTCTGGGCTACATTTTAGAAAGAATTTATTTATTCAATTCTCAATTGTACATATATATGTATATCTCCAAGTATTTTAAAACAAATGCATTAATTTGTCTTTTTTTTTAATAATTCATCATTGATATAATTTTTTTGGTAAATGCATGCATATATTATTTACTGACCGGGATTTTTTTCACAGTTTGTGCAGACTTGTTTTTTAGCATATGATAACGAAAACAAGGTAAACAAGTTTTTACCTTCATCTTATCGGTAAGACTAAGTGGCGAAACAAACAATAATGCATAGCTTGTGTCTTGTTGTCATTGTTTAATTGAAATTCCAGATAAATATATGACCTTCCATAACAATATATGTACGTGCTATGCAGTTTGATTTGTGTGGGCGATGCACAAGAGTATTTAACAGTATGATTAAAAAAATAACATGAAATATGAGACTTAAAAGCTACGAAAACGTGAACTATGACACACTGCATAACTTTTATTGCTGTGTTCATTCTGTTTATTTGGTTTATTCAATTATAAATATTAGATTTACAGAAATATATGAAAAAAAGTTTTTTTTTCTTACCATTCGTTGAAGTAAATTCAAATTTTTGACGATGGACCGTATAATAAAATCTGAAACAGAAAAAAATATTACGTTAAATTTCTTTTATTTATTCGTATACTGTTTCAAATAGAACAAAAATCAAGACTGCGTAATAGAGTGAGAAGATCACTGACTGCAATTAAGTTTGTAGAATGTGGACTTGAATCGAGTTGAAGGATCTTATGAATGCGCCAAACAGTGGAGTCAATGTAAGTAGGTGCAACCGGTACGTTGAAAATTGCACAGCACCTCATTTGCCGGTCTATAATCAAAAATGAACGTTAAGGGGGTACTATAGTCTAGAATTTTGCAAAACCGATCATCTGGTGACTGAATCAGCATTTATAGGGCCAAAAGCAGTTATTTTGCTTAGTGATTTTTCAAGATGGCACCACTGGCACAGAATTGCCCAAATTACAAAATCGCTTCTATCAGACCTAGTCTTACTTAAGGCCAATAAATTCTGCAAATTTCAACTGTATCTGATTATTGGGTCGTGAGTTCTCGTGAATAGAAATTTTTGATGTTTAAAATATAGGTGAATTGGGGAAGGATCAGCGTTCTTGTCCGTTGTAAAATTTCAAACGTTTTACTTTGGCTATCTAGACAAAGCATAGGATTTATGTATGAGTGGCTTTTTTTTCCAAAAAGCAACAATTTTTCAGGAGAGTCGATGATTTGCAAGATTTCACTTTCAGCGACTGTCCTTGCTACAGAGTTGCCAACATGATTAAAAGCAACACAAATTTACAATTTCATAATACCAATATGTCTTGAAAGTTTCATAATGATTTGATAGCTCTGTCAAAAGTTATCCCAATTTAAAAAATTTCAAATTTTCCCGATCTCATTTTAGGCACCTAGCGCACACATGGGGTTAAAAAAATCCAAAACATTATCCGATTCACATTTAAAACACGTTCCAAATTCATTTCGCTAGCTTAATTTTTGCAAAAATTATTTGTGGACAGAATATAAGGTACGTTGAAAATATCACTAAAATTGCCGCCGACGCCAAAGGGTTAAAGATAATGGACATTTGGTGAGACCTGGACCTATTTTGCATGTGACCACCAATGTATCCTGAAAGTTGCAGCTTAATCGGATAGCACGTTCCCGAGAAATAGTCACTGAAATTTTTTGATGATATATATATATATATATTTATATATATATATATATATATATATATATATATATATATATATATATATATATATATACATATATATATTTATATATATATATACTTATATATATATATATATATATATATATATATATATATATATATATATATATATATATATATATATATATATATACTTATATATATATATATATATATATATATATATATATATATACAGTTGCGAGCACTAAAATAGTAGTGCACACTTGCAATATGAATACTGCTCTTTTTTTCAACCTTAGACGGTTTTTGTGTCGATTTTTTTTCTAAATTATCATCTCTAGTTCATCAACTACATCTGTGAAAATTGTAAATACTTTAACCGTTATAGTTTTTTTTTTAAAGCAGTAGGCTTCGCTGCATGTGGCATTTTGAGCGAGCAGTGAAATAGTAGCACAGAGCAAATAGGAAGGCAAAATATTTTTTACGTTAAAATTGATTATAGTTTTTTAATAAAAAGTAAGTTTATTGTGTTATTAAATATTTATGGTGGCAAAATAAATAAAAAAATATATAATTGTATAACTTTAGTGGGACGAGGTTTGCATTGCACTCAAGAAAACGAGAAATGATTCAAAACCTTATAAAAAGAGGTAAAACTTATAAGGAAGTGGAAGAGATTGTTGGTTGTTCTCCGACTATGATACGTAATGCAATAATATATAAAAAAAAAGTTGAAAAAAGGGGTGGTAAGAAGAAACTTTCAGCAACCACCGTACGACAAATCGTAAAATGTTCCAAATCTCGGCCAACAATGTCAGCTGTTGAAATTTTGGACCAGCTTAAATTACCTTGTGGTGTACATACCGTAAGAAGACGACTGCGCGAACATAACCTCTATGCCCGAAGTCCACGTAAAGTACCTCTTCTGAAAAAAAATCATGTAGTACGCAGACTTCATTTCGCCAAGCAACATATGGAGTGGCATATTCCAAAGTGGAGGAACATTTTGTGGACGGATGAGTCCAAAATTGTTTTATATGGTGGTAAAGGTTCTCGCGAATATGTGAGACGTCCTCCAAACACGGAGTACAATCCACGGTACACCACAAAAACCTTGAAACATGGAGGATCAAGCATCATGGTATGTGGCTGTTTCTCGTATAATGGTGTGGGACCATTATATTGGATAAAGACTATTATGGATCAACATGCATATGTGAAAATAATGCAGGAAGTGATGTTACCGTTCGCTGAGGATGAAATGCCTCTAAAGTGGGTACTGCAACAAGACAACGACCCGAAGCATACAAGTAAGCTGGCAAAATTGTGGTTTCGGGACAATGGAATTGAGGTCATGGATTGGCCAGCTCAATCCCCTGACCTCAATCCAATAGAAAACCTCTGGGCTGACCTCAAGAAAGCTGTGTGGGATGCCAAGCCCAAAAATAATAACGAACTGCGGGCTGTGGCCCAGCGTGCATGGGAGACAATACCACGAGAAAGGTGCGAGCGCCTCGTAGACTCGATGAGGAACCGTTGTGCAGCAGTAATTAAAAATAACGGTCATGCTACCAAATACTAAGCATTTCTTTTAAATACTTAATTTTTTTTTCAAAATACCGTTTTATGTTACCAAAATTATGTTTTTTTTTTATCCACTACTATTTTATTGCTCGCCGAAATTTTAATAAGAGCTCATTTAAAGTGAATTATATTATTTAATATTCATGTGAAATAAACTTGTTCATCCATACATTCAGCTTATGATATGTACATTGATTTTACATTAAAATTTATTTAGAATTTATTTTGATATCTTAGCAATTTTACGAAATGTAAAATGTAGGCCCCCACTACTATTTCACTGCTCGCAGCTGTATATATATATATATATATATATATATATATATATATATATATATATATATATATATATATATATATATATATATATATATATATGTATATATATATATATATATATATATATATATATATATATATATATATGTATATGTATATGTATATATGTATATATATGGAAACATGAATTTTTGCCCAAACCGATTTTAATAATAATGTTCTTCGAACAGTAGGATTCGAGAAAATTGGAGAAAACTAGAGAAAATTGAAGTGAATTCGAGAATGTTGGATTATAGTCAATGAAATCGAAAGAAGTCTTAAGAAAATGCGAGAGTTTACGAGCAAATTAGAGAGGATTCAAGCAAATTAGAGAGGGTTCAATAAAATTGGCGAGGATTCGATCCAATTAGAGAGGAGCCGAGCAATTTAGAGAGGATTTAAAATATGTTTCATAAAATAAAAGGAGTTTAAATATAGGTACACTTTACATAGCATTCATGGTAGGCAACTATAATATTCTTCAATTTACGCAGCATGCATTTACAAAACAATTCACGAAAACCTAATACTTAACATCATTTATCATTTTCGGCATCATCATGTTTCTGGAATATTACGAATGATACGTGTAAGATTAAGGCTATAATCCGTCATGTTGTTAAATTGTGTTGGCCAGGAAATGACAATAATAATGAATCACCTGTGAATTTTATGACTTGATAGCTAATTGTTATCGTACTTTTATGGAAACCTCTAAAAAATCATTCTGCACCAAAAATCTTCGGAACTCTCCCTTTCCTTATTGCTTCATAATTCAAATTTACACCAACAAAATAGCATTCATCAAGTCAACGTCCATTTAAAAATACCGTCGTAACTCCAGCTAACTTTACTTTCAATTTTTTACGCTTTGCTTTATTCCATTTTCTTCTACCTTTATGGCTGAGGGACTATTATCGTTGATCGCAAAGAATTTTTATGTGTCGTTTTTATGCGTTTATGTGGTTTATCTTTCATTTCCGAAATTTGATTTAATTTTTTTTCAACAGCCTGACACGATGTTTAAGCAGTGTCGTTTATTGTACTCAACATTGAATTACGAGGTCGTCAAATATTATTCGTACAACAGTCATTTTGTCGGTAAAATAAATTTTGGCATTATCTATGTATCTACCTACGTTTAACCCATTTTACGTGCTTGTTTCTTACCGACTAACCGAATAACCTACTCAACTGCGGCTTTCAAAACTGGATAATCAAGTGTATAAGAGTATCTATGTTGGTAGGTAGTGGAGATTTATCGATTACTTGTATGTTTGATGGATAAAAAAGTGGTGAATTATTTTTTTAAGAAGTTGGGCTCATTTTTTTGCATGTTTGTTTTCTAATATGAAATTTTTAATCGCAAACAAATATTACGGCTTTTTCAATAAAGATTGTCATATGTAATACATATTTTCATCGACATTTTTTCTAAATCTTTTTTCGTTATTTTGGACTAAGCAAGAAAACATCATCTATAGCAACATATATACATATACATATGCATGTATGTATGCAGCCATAGAATCATATCCAGCCGGAGGATAAACAGCTCTCGAAATACAAATGAGAGAGAAAATAATCACTCTTCTTGTGGATGAGCATACTCCTTTTAGGTGCCTGTTACGTTTCATATTGAATATCTGGTTTTGTTTGGTATTTTGTTGAATGGAAACAGGAAAAAAAGGAAAAAGATCATCGAAATTCGAGACTATCATGTCAAAAGAACAACACCACTGAAGAAATTTCATGATTTCTTATTATTTCTCGAATTCGGTTACTCGTGTGTGTTATTTGAAGGTCATTGAAAATCCAAGAAATATTAAAGATACATATATGCTCGAGTATAAGTTATGTTTGATTTGACATTCCTGAAAAATTAGCATGAAAATGAATGAAGATATTATTAAGATAATATGTACTTACAATAATATATTGTTAATACTTACAATGACCGAAAAAAAAGTATTAGCACAGTTAATGGTTTCAGAAATAATTCCCTCTAGAACCGGAATTTTTTTTTTTTTAATTTAACAACTATTCGTATTGTATTTACATCTGCGTAATAACTTAAACAAATTTAAAGCTTTGTCGTTAGTGATGAAGAAAACACATTAAAACAAACAAAACCCCATATTTTTGACGACACACTGTGTTGTTCACTTTATTTTTACTTTTTCATATCAGTTTTTTTTAGTTCATTTACCAAATATTCGAACTTTTTCTGATTAGTAACAATATCAGATAGATATTTTTTTCGAACTATATAGGTAATAAATTTAATAATACATATATACATATTATTTATATTAAAATATTTTCAATTATAAAATTAAGAAGATTTTGTTTTTGAAAATGTTG
Source organism: Nemotelus nigrinus (assembly GCA_947369275.1). Taxonomy (NCBI): domain Eukaryota; kingdom Metazoa; phylum Arthropoda; class Insecta; order Diptera; family Stratiomyidae; genus Nemotelus; species Nemotelus nigrinus. The sequence goes on from OX376373.1 coordinate 160,018,107, forward strand.
GATTCGCCAATACTTTTTTCCGGTCAGTGTGTATGGTAATACTGGAAACGACCAAAATGCTCATGGATATTTTTGATTGCTTGATCAAAATGAGATGACGTACAGCCTACTTATTTTTGAGCCTTTGAGTCCCGAATACACTACCTCTTGTTGTTTCGGTGTCTTCCAATTGCAAAGAGAACTCTGAAATCTAGAAAACTTCTGTGTTCAAACATCGTTGAAATTTTTCTTTTCACCAAAATTCTTGGGCTGTTTCAGTAACATATATGTAAACATATAACATATTTCGGTTATAGTCGGTGGTACAGCTATTTTTATTTTAATCTGCTTCATGCTTTCATACTTATATTTTGAAACCATATTACTCTTGCAATCCTCGGAACAGAATAATCGTGAGAAGACAAAATTGTGAAGCGTCCAAGTATATAAAAGAAATAACAATTTACCCCAAACGAAGGCCCGCTCCATAAAAACTAACTCATTACCTCATTGATTTGGCTTGCAACTGTTTAAGTGGAATATACGTTCGAAAAGTTTGTCTGTGAACTTTGTTTTAAGATCCCCTCCCCCTCTGCTTAAAAAAATTCTCACTAATTTTCCTGAGATATTTTTAATATATGTGATATCTCATTAATATATCACTAATTTTCCTGACGTATCGATTTTCCTGAATTTTCCTGAAATTTTCCTGAAATCTCGCTAATTTTTCTGTCATTTCGTTATTTTTTTAGGCATTATTAAGCTTTATGAAAACTCATCTGTTTTACTCAGACCTCACTAGTTTTTTAGGGCCTCACATAGTTTTCTCCATTATTTTCCTGATGTCACTCCTAAAGTTTTCTTGGTATTAGCTTGCTGTACTGACAGAAAATGTTTGACATACGTTTTTGAAGCTAAGTAATCGAGTAAGTAGAGTACCGGCTGATAGTATGAACAAATTACGCCTAAATGCTCATAAATTGGACTCAGCGAACCCAACTGTGAGTTATTTGAGACAAATTAAAGTGAGGGGTGGAACTTTTCACTCCACACCTGTTTACGTTGATTGAGAATAAAGTCTCTACCAACTTCTCAAACCCGGAAAGGAGTATAGTCGGCCTACTTTGCTTTCATTAGCTGAAAACTGAAGTTATCTCGTTTTTTTGTGAATCTGTTAATCGGTTATTTCGCATATATAACCAAATTTTAGGTATACGTACTATTCGTCGCAAGCTTTGTTCTTAACTGACAGTTATATTTCACTACAAAGGGAATCAATTTATTGAAGGAACTGTAAGAGTTCCACTAGGCTATGTTGCTGCGCCAGTTCTTTATACCACCTTCACCGCCGACCTCCTTATTTCAGTGAGTTAACGAGAAGTTGAAGCTAACCAAGCAGCTGGCATGCTATTTTTGTCAACGTGCTCCACCTGAAACTGCAATGGATCTAGAATCGACATTTTTTCCTCGAGCAAGAACACAACGAGGCTAGAGAGCTCAAGCATAGCATGGGACTTGAACGTTGCTTTGGCATTTTTTCCTGAGAATCGTTTCTGAACTGAATAAAAATAATATATAATTGTCCAATCTTTAAACATTATCTTTAAAGAAGAAGAAAGCTTTGCTATCTGGGGAAACGGTAATAAGAACAGTCATTACCAAAGCTTGAATAGAGCGCACCTCCCCCCAAAATTGGCGATCAATCAGCCTACAGACCTCAATCGCAGAAGTCGAATCGATGATTCAGCTCTCATGCTTGTGTTAGGAAACTTCTACTGTAAAAATAGTTTAACAGCACTATTCGTTAGAGCACCCCTTCCAAGAATAGCTCAACATATATTAACGGGATTCTATCAGCAGAAAACAATGGGCTTCATACTGCTTGACGTATCCAAGGAGTTTGACAAAGTCTGGCATGTAGGACTTACACTACCACTTATAATTATTTGAACGGTATGTAAACTTAAAGTTTTTCGCTATTCAAGGAAACGATACATTTTAGTTTAAGTTTTAATGATTTTGACTTCTGTGTTGTATTTTGGAGAAACCTAATTTATCGGATCCTTTTTGATGATGGCAAGGGTGCATATTGTCCTAGTACAACCTTTATGAAAAATTTTGTTTTTATGACTACCTCTCGTTAGTGGTGACATGCGGAGGCTGTTTATGGCCTTGCTTTTTGCCAGCAATCCACATAAATATCAGGACTAAATTTCTTGAGACACTGATTTCCTCCGACCCTAATTAAAATTTCGATGTCTTGAGAAGTTCGAAAAACCGCCGTAATATGCCAAAACGTCGTCAAATTATCCATGGAAACGCGTTCTGCGCTTTGCGCTCTTTGTGAAAAAAGTAGATTCTTACAAGCAAATTGTGCCCTTTGTTAATATGTCAAAGATCAGACTTGGGCGATTATTAATAAGAAGGAAGAAATGAGCAGTGTAGTCAACAGAAATCGTTCCGGAAGAAAGAGGAAGATATCTGTTAGATACCACAAGTTAATAGTTATCAAAAGCAAACGAAACAGAATTTTAACGGCACCAGAAATAACAAAGGAGATCAACAAGAATCGCCCAAGTCTCATATTTGTTTCAACCTATAAAACAAGACTTCTGAAAGAAGCAGATTCGTCAGGAATAGTAGCAGCAAGAAAGCCTTTCATTCGTTCTGAAAATAAGAAATAATGTTTGTATTTTCGAAGGGGCACAAAAATTAGAGTTTGGGTCAGTGGTCCTTTGGACTGACGAGGTCAAATTTGAAATCTTTGGATCCAAAAGGCGTGTGTTTGTTCGTCGACGTACTGGAGAGTGAATGTTGGATAGCTGTATCGTGCCGACAGTTAAACATAAGATAAGATGCGAGTGAGCCTCCGCTGAACAGATTCAACGGCATCGGAAAGTTATGTGAAACGAAGAGACCAGACTTGAATACAGTATTCAAGTTTTGAGCGGACTATGGTCACAAATATTTTAAAACATGTAAAAGTGCTAAAAGAATTGTGACAGGAACGTATAGCAAGGCCAGGAATTCGTGAGGGACTACTGATCGCACTTGTGTTGTCTCCCTCTTTGGTTTGTCCCTTTCTTTTGGTGTTCCTGAAGGTTCCATCTTAGGAACTCTTTTGTTCAATTCATTTATCAATGACTTTCCCACGGTTTTTAAGGCTTCATGTCTTCTATATGCAGATGATTTAAAAATCTTCCGAGTCATCAAAAATACTGCCGACTTCCTGCTTCTTCAAGATTATTTGTATGGTCTCTCTGGTTGGTGTAGCTTGAATTGTTTGTCCCTTAATGTTTCCAAGTGTTTTTTTTATGTCCTTTTCTCTTAAGCTTTACACTCATGGCTTTCCTTATGCTATTGATGGCACTATCCTCTCTTGTGTCGATCATTTCTCAGATCTTGGGGTCACATTTGATCGCAAACTAAAATTCGACGTTCATGTCCTTACTATCACTAGAAAAGCTTCTTGGATTGCTGGCTTCGTGATTCGTTCCTGCCACAATTCATTTAGTATTTCTACTTATGTCCACCTGTTTATTCAAATACCTCTCTGACACTGTTGAATCAGTTCAGTGCAGGTTTACACGTACTTTACTTTTTAAATATAGTCTGCCGTATTTACCCTATAGTAAACATCTATCTTTTCTTAACATTCTTCTCCTTGAGAAGCGCAGAGTTTACTTGGATGAAAGTTTCCTTTTCAAAATCTGTCGCGGCTACCTATCTTCCTCATTAGCATTTTTGTTCATTGAGTGGGAATCCGTAAGGCCAACCAGGTCCTCCATTCTATTTGAAGTGCCGTGTGAGCGTACTGACACTTTCTTCTACTGTCCTCTACGCACTCACAATAGTCTATTGCCATTTTCAAAAATATGGTTCGAAGCAAAATGTTTGATATTTTCTATTCTTGTTTATAATGGATTCTTCCTTTTATTGCTTTAATTAACTTTACTTTATTATTTAATACTTTAAGAATTTCTTGTATTTTTTATATTTATATATTCTTATTTAGCTCTTGTTATTTTATTTTTTACATAGTATCCAATCTGTAATTGGGTAGTTTGCCTGTTGTATTGAATACGCACCAAATAAATAAATAAATAGTATTGGTACGAACATGAATGTCAAACTAAATTTTACGATCGAAGGTAACTCCCAGATAAGTAAAATATTCCACAGAGACAAGGAAAGGTTCACATATCAAAAAAAGAAAGGCATAAGCCTGAGTGTTCACAAAATAAAACATGGCAAAACATTTGGAAATATTTAACGATGATAGTTAGTTAGAGTTACACCAAGCGATATGAAAATTTAAATCCTCCTGAAGAAGAACATGATTATCTGAGCTTTCAATTGTCCGAAATATTTTTAAATCACTTGCGTAAATTAGACAAGATGACAATAAAACATTTGGAAGATCGTTGATGAAGAGGCTGAATAAGGGCGATTCTAATATCGATCCTTGAGGTACACTAGTACAGGAGAAAAACGGTGCGGACAATACGCCGGAGATGTTTAAAGTATCACTTAATTTGCACATCAATTTTTGAATATGAAATCGCACAAATGGTCGCTTTAGTCTCGAATTGCATAATGTGGTACTTTTTTGGCATTTTCTAACACTTTTTCAAGTAATTCCTACGATATTTTGGCAATTTTCTTATGGTTGTTGGTCGTAAGTTTGTCAAAGGTATTTGGTTTGTTGGTGCGCCACAGCCCCACAGAAAAAATTCCGGCATTGTCAAATCAGTCAAATGCGGGTTTCAACGAAATGAATATTTTTGTATGTCTAAATACCACGAATAATGACTTCTAAAAATCGTCTGGAAAGCGCTGAAGCAAGAATAACAGTCGTGTATTATACACCTCTACTGAAAGTTGGTTAGGATAGTAGCATTGAAAACAACAATACTGTTCTAGTTTTTGTGCGATTCAAAAAAAATTGGGTTGCTCATGCGACCTAGAAAGGTAGCTGTTTTTGTATTTCCCGTGAAATTAATATGTATTGATATTTTAATTGTGAAACGCTAAATACGCCTCAATGAATTACGAGTTTGATCATTTAAATCAATCAATTCACACCTTACATTTCCCTGAATCGCAGGTTACTACTATTGCCTAGCGAAAGCTCTTCTATTTTAGGAACTCAGATCTTGAAAATCTAGCTGAGCTTAAAGTCCGAAAATTACTTCTTTCTTTTATCTCTTTTTGTGTCCCATTCTTTGTCCAACTGCTCCGCAAGTTACTACCGTGACTAATGTGGTATGTGATCACAATCAAACTATCACTTGTTCTTCATTAAAAAAACTTGAGACGTATCCGCTATGAGACCAATGTCAGTTTGGCAGTAACCAGCGTGGTTACCGGTGATGAATGCACAAGAATAATGGCTAAGAGATGAATCAGCCTTTGGGTCACGTACATAGACGAAGCCTACAGCAGTTACCTGAGTCTAATGAACACGTTGAGTTGGTTGCGGAGTGATAGCATATTATTTTCACACGAATTATTTAGTTTTGAACGCATTTAAGGACCAAAATCAAGAACCGTGCCATAGACGAGGATAGGGATCTGTGTATAGAAAAACTGTAGGCAGTTTCAAACAAAGAACTAAAGAATGAACTGCTAGTTAAAATTTCAACAGGTTTAGCTTAATTTGGAGTGGCCCCAACGAAGATTCGTTCATATAGTGAAAACAAATTTATAAAATAAAAAAAAACTAACATGTGCAATTGATGACGAAGTATTGCAAGAAATTTGAAAGGTAGGAAAGGTTGAAACAGGTTTGCTCACATGTCACGTTATCTTCCATTTTTGTCAAGATATACATGCTCACACACAAGTGACGATATCCTTGCTCATTGAAGGCTGGAAAACTTTTGGTTATATTTGCTTCAGCCGAGCACAAACAGAAGCGAGCTCAAATTGGAACGCTGAAGGAGTTCAAGTAGATCGAGTAGATACACAAAACACTAAGAAGACGTTGGCACCAAAGATAGTTTCTTCGCTTGGAGTTATTTTGAGTTTCCTGAAGCTCTTTGCTCTATAACTGGGATCACGCTACTGCAGGAACGTCGAGAGTATTGGAAATAATTATGATAGACATGTTTCTATAGAGCAGCACTTAGTAGCTAATCGAGCTCTCGAATCCTTAAAGCTCCCCTGCTCAAGAGCTTGTCCAAGCTGTCTAAGAACTTGACTGGCAAGACCATCAGGCTGATGACATCAGCTTTTAAGTCAAATTTTTCCCAACGCCATAAATAATCCCTCTTATCTTGAGAGACAATTTTGCTTGAAAGTTTTAATGGTTTCCTTTAAGATCTTACCAATTCATCACTTTGTTTCAACAATGCAAATCAAACAGTATTCAAATCCACGAAACTCATTTTTCGCTTATTATAATCTCTTACTTTAATTAACTGATATCACTGCCATTACAATATGTTTCCAACAACAACAACAAAAATCCTTTGTCCATAATCATAAAGAGATCTTTCTGACTTACCGCCGAGATATTTTCCTGACACCTTCGGTCACATTTTCTAAATGAAACATCTTGTCATGAACAATAATAATTCAAGAGAAAAAAATCGATTAAAAAGTGTATGTAACATCACCTTGTTTTCCCCACTGGAAAGAAATTACTTTCAAAGGATTCAGATCAAAATCTAAGGACTACTGCACCGAGCCTTTCAAACACCAAAATGCAATGCAGCAACAGCTAGCTAGCCGTTTGCTTGCAACAATTTAACCACCATTATACTCATTATCATTGTGTTCATCATCATTAGCATCGTCAATCTTGGTGGTTCTCACAAAAACCCTAAATTTAAATTGTGAAATCACTGAGCCCTAAAGTCAGTTTGGGATAGCTCCGGTAAAACAAAAGTCGTTCGTTCGTTCCTCGAGAAGCCATGTCTCGTTCTTCTCCTCTCCTGTCCTTTTTTACCGGCCCTGGCTCTTACCTAAAAAAGGAGATGTTGTATTGTTTCCTGGTGTACCCTTTAAACGGAAATTGGGATTTCTGTTTCCAACAGCCTTTTAATAATCATCCTGACTATAGACTGGGATTTTCTTTTTATCACAACTGGTTTTTTTTTGCTTTGTTCATTTCGCAAAATCATCTTTAGAACTGTAGATGAAAAGATGATATGATATGATGGTTAAAAAGAAGAAAATGTGGGTTCGGGTTATTTTTTTTTTAACAATTATCATTGTTTAGACTCGGGTAGGCGTTTTTATGGCAATAGAAAAACTTTAATAATAATCCATTAATGCATTGATTTTTAACTTTGGTAAAACTCGGAAAAGGTAGTTAAAAACTTAACAACTGGTTCAATTGAAATAAATTAATCACTCCATTGAAACAAATGAGCCTAAGGAAGAAAATTAAATGAGAAATATAAACAAATTTCAATTTCAGCATTGTTTGAAATTCCTTTACATATAGGTTCAGCTTTGCTACGCTGAATATTTTCAAGGAGTACGCCAATAATTCATGAAGCACACACAGAAAGACAACTATGAGAATCTAGATTTTCCGAGAATGTTAAAATATCCAAATATAAAATCGCAATCAATTTCTAAGCCAAAACGAATTATTCCGAATGAAAAGGTTATCCATTTATGCGACGATTTCATGAAAACAAACTTGAAAAACACCTGATGGCTGTTGATTGTTTTAAGAAAACTGACTACTGAGGCATTTTTCGGACAATCAAACATGGGAAATATTTTCATCCAACATATTTTTCAAGTTACGGAAATATACTATAAATTTATACCTAGAGTATAAGAGTAAATACAGATGGTAGATGTAGGGATCACCTTGAGAAGTTTATGATATCTAAAGTAGGCTTTTGAGCTGAAATGCAAAATGCTGTAAGCTCGGAAAATTGTTAAAAAATATATCAATTTTTTTTTTTCAGGTACTTCAAATTTAGAGCATCTTTTCTGAGTTGGATAAATAAAAAAGATTAAAATAGTCAACAAAAATGAATTTTGGCAAGAAGACGCAAGTTGAAATTTATAAAGGCAGTCTAATAGCAGCTAAGCAGTTTAATTTGGACAAGGATTTTAGTTTTATCAATAAATATAATCTTACTGTGTGTGAAGCATGGTGAAGAAATTCAGCTTAGCTAAAATGCTTTTAACTTAGTTTAAATTTTCAACAGTTCAACCAAAAGATTTGGCCTATCCAAGGGATTCAGTTTATCGAAAAAAATCTGTTTAACGAAGATATATTAGTCTAACTTAGAGAATTAATTTTACCAAGAAGATCAATTTTATCTGAAGAAACACTCCAATTAAGAAGATCAATCTACCTTAGAGAATTGGTTTAATTTAGAAAATCAATTCAAACAATAGAATCAGTTTCACCTGCAGGAGTAGCTCAACCTAAACAATAAGCTTCATCAAGAGAATCAGTTTTACCAAGAAAATTAGTTTTTTCACTGCGCATTTTTCTGCTCCTCGCAGAAAACACCCGACTTCCTGATTAGCAGACATCAGCCAACGTTTACACGAGTTATTATTATTTAACGCTGCTATTAACTTATTTTCACTATTATTTGTATGAACTCACAATTGCGTCTTTATGACGCAAAAAATTTGATTCTTTTATGCTCAATTCTACAGAAAGGCCGTCCTTCGGAGAAAAATTCAAATAACAATCTACAGTGAGGTACCACTTTGTGATTCTCGTGAATACAACCTTCTTCTGCCAGAGACCATCCGAGGATGAAAATCAGTTTAAGTTTAGAGAGTTAATTTTACGAAGCGGATCAGTTTTAGCACAGAACCTGGAAGGTCAGTTTTAAAGGGGGTTCTACACGATCAGTTTAGTTGTCCGTTCAGTTTCAGTTGAACTGACTAGTGGACTGCAAAAACTGAAGGGAAAGTCAAACTGAAAACTGAACTGAGGCTCCATGGAAATCCCATGGAGACCAGTTCAGTTGAAATTATAAGAAACTGACATATAGACAGACTTTTCCGTTCACGTTTCAGTTTGTTTCGTTTACTGTTTACTCAGTTTGTGTGCACATCTTTTTGTGAAAATGTCACGAAAAGATCATGACTTTGTTAGTGAATTCATAGAAATTTATCGCAACTTTCCACGTTTATGGAAAAAATGTGACCCTCAGTATCAAAACACAGTTAAAAAAGAGTCATGTTATCAGGTGTTACTTGAAAAATATAAAGAATATAATGAAGAAGCAACTGTTTCCATGGTTAAAAAAAATTAATAGTTTGCGCTCAGCTTACAACAAAGAGTGGAAAAAGGTGAAGCATTCGGATAAAAGTGGTGCCGGAGCTGACTAAATATACACACCAACATTGTCGTATTATGAACTTTTTTCATTTCTCTATGATCAGCAAACAAATCGAGCGAGTATCAACACTATTTACCCTAACCATAGCAGTGATACTGAGAATGGGGGAGATGAGGTAAGTCAATTCTTATTATTTTCTTTATTTCATATAAATTTTTACATATCATGTATTGAAAGAAAACAGCAATTATGGCATATATCTACTTTGAACTATTTCATCCTGCCAATCAAGTTTACCATCGTTTGCAAAATAATCCACGTATTTATTTCTGGAAGCCTTGGCATCCGCGCTGATATTTATATTATTTCTGTTGGTTACTTGAAGTGGTTCAAGTCCTTGCACCTGAATTATTGGATCTGCAACTGATTCATTTAACTGGGAAGGTGTGTAGGAATGCTTGGACTTTCTTCTTAAAAAATTATGTAGATAACAGCATGTCAAATCAACAACGTCCACGTTATGGAATTTTTTTAAATTTATAGCAGAATTAAAAATTTGGAATCTGTTTGTTAACATTCCAAATGCATTTTCAACAACACGTCTTGCCCTTGACAGCCTTTAGTTGAAAACCATACGGTCATAGCATAATTGCTTCTTATTAAATGGTTTAAAAAAGTTCCGCCTCAAAGTGAATGCTTCATCTCCTACAAATACATATGGCAGCTGAGAGTTGCTGCAGGTTGTCGTATCATCGGGAGGTAGTCTTATATCATTATTAAGTAAATTTTCATAAAACTTCGTGTTGTTAATAACTCCACCATCTGATATGCCTCCGTTGGTTCCGACGTCATACATAATAAATTCGTAGTTCGAATTTGCTATATCCATGAGGACAATACTGTTAAACCTTTTGTAATTCCAATATTATGACCCACTTCCTTTTGGAGGTATTATGCGAATATGTTTTCCATCAACAGCCCCCAAGCAAACGGGAAATTGCCACCTATCTTTAAAACCATCTGCTATTGTGTTCCATTCATTTTCGTTGCTGGGTATCTGAAAAAAGGCGATAAATAATTGGATGGGAACTACTCCATTATTAATCTAATTCGAATATATTGGTTGCAGGAGGAAGGACAGTCAACTACACTGGAAAATGAAGATACATTTGAAGAAAACTCAACAAACTCTAGTGACTATCAGTTCCCACGTCCTAACACTTCAACACTCTTCACTGCCAGAAGAAAGAGGTCAACAGGAAGTGACAAAATTGTATCGAATGCAAAAGTTTTACAATTGGTTGCTAATCGACTGCAGAACAGTAGCAAAGAGAAGTCTAAATACGAATCATTTGGCATGCACATTGCACAAGAGCTGAGCAATATGACACCTGAATTGATACCATTTGTTCAAAAAATTAATAATGATGCAATACTTCAAGGTCAAATTAAATCTTTGAACAAAACTTCACAACAAACTTTCATCCTATATATCAAGAGCTGGAAAAAAGATATGTGGCAGTAAGTACTCCTACATCTTCAGAGCAGCTAACACAGCTTATGTCTACTGCTGATTATTACAATCAAGCTAATACTTTTATGTAATGCTAAAGTTTCACATAAAAATATGTTTGTTGTTAATTTCATGAATAAAGTATAAAAATTAAATACTAGATTTTCATTCGCTTACCTTTATGTAATCTTTTAGCACCGTATTTATGGCGTATTTATTGCTCCTTAGGCTTTGATTTGATATTGCAGTACTAAATCTAAGACATTTATATGAATTGCCAGTGGCCAAAAATCTTAAAGTTGCACTAAGCCTTTCATGAGGTGATATGGCTTGTCTCATAACAGTATTCTGCTTTTGTATTAACGGTGTTACTAAATGCAGTAGTTCCTTGTAAGCACTCTCACTCATCGGTAAATAGTTTGACCAATCACAAGGTTCAGACTGAAGTTCCTTCATCAAGTTAACATGAGATAATACATTTCTTCTTAGGTATCATTCTCTACTCCACTGTGCTCTTTTTTTCTAGGCTTATCTAGTGATACACATAGTGCAACAGCAATAAGGCAATCTTCGTCCATGAGCACTACAAAAACCTCACGATGGCTCACTTTCAAAAATGACAACTGAACTGATGTGTAACTTATCGTGTAGTAACACAGCAGAAAATTAACTGAACTGAGAATTCAACTGAAACTGAACGGACAACTGAACTGATCGTGTATAACTACCTTTATGTAGCAGATCAGTTTTCATCGAAAAACATTTTTACCTGGCAAATCGAAATAATTAAGAGGACCAATCCATCAAAGCGAAAAAGATGAACTAAGAGGATCAAATATTATCCACTCGACGATTGCAATAATTAACGATGGGCGATAATTACAGCAGTCGATGAAATGGAAAAACAATAGCCAGCTGACTTTGTAATACTACCAGTTCATCTTGGATATCACGCCCAATCTCAATAATGGGGAGGGCCAGAACTGAGTCGGAAAATATATGAAAGTGTAACTTTCCCAGTCTAAGGAGGATGAGTTGCGGCTAAACCTGTTTTTGGTGTCAGTGTCAACTCGTTGAAGACGGGTTGTGGGCGCCATTTACCTACCTCATTTTCGCGACCAAAGCAGTTGAGTGAAATTCGGCTCCTCAAACTCAATTACACGCGTTGATGTAGCAGGTGATAGCAACAGCATCGACTTTACTTAAATATGCAAATACCCAAAAATATATATTTCACCCGTGATAATTTATTTTTTCAGGTCGACCATTATTCCACTTCGAACACATTTCGATTTCACAACAGAAACACTTGGTCATCACGCGCATATTCGTTATACAAGTCGTATTATAATTAAGCAATATTTAATTCCGTCATTTAGCTTAGTAACTTCTGCAAATCTCGATTCTAATATTATATAAAAGAGAATAAAATTAATAGTATCGAGGCTATCCTCACCAAAAACGCAGACCTTGTTCTTTCCCCTGTCAAGATTTAGACGCCATCTTTAACCAACTGGCGGCCTCCAGATCCCGAGTAAGTCATGTTTCCCCTAATGCTGTGGAACCTATTACATGTTCAAGTCACTTCTCTATTTGATTACCCTTCTATTTAATTACCCCGATTTGATTACCACTGATAAATTTCAAATTTTGGGCTTCTTAATTGGTATGTTTCACATGGTTCCTCTCTTATTCATGAGGGACTCGTTGGTAAGGATGGTCACCAATACGCGGGTCAATATTGATACAAAATTATCAAACTTTGGCATCCCACTTATCAAACTTTGGCATCCATAGTACTGAATTTTCATTGACTTTCGGATGGATTTGGCAACCAAAAAGATGCGATATTACTTATCTTTGGTTTATTTTGATGATATTTGACCTAAATTGCCTAAATGTCAGTGGTCTGTCAAGTTACGCCTAAGGTCAACGTTGCAGCTAGGGCCTACTTACACTATATTGTGATACCCAACTCCTAGCAACCGATGCATCGACGGGCGATAATACAAGATGGTACAAAAAAATGACAAACTCAAGGAATTTGAGATGCTCAGATTCCTCGAGCTTGTCAATCTGAGAGGAAAGACTCAGGCTGATCTACAGACTTTTGCTCACCGGGAGACTCCGACTGTCCGAGAGGATGTTCGAGAAGAACTCTAACTATCCCAGAAGAGCAGACTATCCAACAGGACTGTCTGAGAAGACTCAGGTTATACGAAAGGATTCAGGATGTCCAAGGGGGAGTCAGGTTGTCCCAAAACATTTGTACATATTCGAGCGGACTCAAGTTTTTTAACTGCCACATTTCGTTCAAAAAGCTCGGGTTGCCTTAGAGGCTTAGGATTTTTTTAAAAAGCGGAATTTCACGAAAAAGCCTATCAAATAAAGCAAAGTTAGTTTATCGACGGCAACAATCTTACAAAAGCAATTGATCACGTTGAAATCAATTACGCTGAAATTTCTTTTGATAGCTTTGGACCAGCTGAATTAACCAGTTATTACCAAAGTATTTCCGCCGAAGGTAATTTTCAACATGATTTACTATGTTTATTTTAGCATTAACTGAATAGTTTTACTGGTAAAATAATAATAAGACTACACTGTATAAAAAAATTGCACGTATACGACCTTATCATTAATGAAAACTCATTTATTTATTAAATAAACAAAATTTTCTTTATTTTTATTAATTTTGTAAGTTCTACACAACTGAAACTATCTTAAATAAAACAGTATTCCGTAATATTGTTGTTAATTTTTAAAACTAAGCTATAATTCATTTCAAAAAATTGCACATACATCAAAAATTTCCACATACATTCAGAAAATTAATTACTTTTTCTACTTCTAATAGCGTGTGTGGTGTCCTTTCGCTGAAATTACATCCTTTAAGCAATTGTTCATTAAATGAGCTAGTTTTCTAGTAATTTCAGGTATTATTTTTTCCTACTTTTCTAAAATAACGTCTTTCAGTTCAGCTCGGTTTATGATATGATGTTCCCGCACTTTTTTTTCGAAAACATCCCAAAGGTATTCGATGGAATTAAGGTCTGGTGATTGGGGTGGCTGAGGAAGCACAGAGTTCACGTTATACAGTAACCACTCTTTTACTAGATGCGAGAAATGTTTTGGATCGTTGTCATGTACTAGTGAAATTTCGCCACTAATTCCAATTTTTGAAGCAGTAGCTCTTAAAGTGGACTTTATTATTTCCAAGTACTTATGCTTGTCCATTGTGCTTTCCACAAATACCAAATTTCCAACGCCATTTGCGTCTATCGCTCTCCAAACCATAACATTTCCACCTCCGTCTTTCACGGTGGGTCTCAAATTTTTTGACTGCAGCGCTGAATTGACTCTGTGCAGAACAAATCGCCGTTCATCTGACCCAAAAAAAAATTATACTTACTTGCATCTACAAAAATAACAGTTTCCCAAATTTGCCCTGACTCTCTGGCATACTCAAAGCGTCGGGCAACATTTTTCCTCGAAACGAACGGTTGTTTTCTTGCAATGCATCCCTTGTAACACTTTTTATTCAGAAAATATAGCACTGTTTGGGCATTCAACGATACTCCGTCGTTTCTTTTAAAATATGCAGCGATTTGGGGAGTACTTGGTTTTTGATCCTTCTTAATGATTTTCTCAATTGTCTCTCCAAATGCTCAACTAAAATTTTCTTCCGACTCCTTCCTTGGCAAATCTCAAAACTTTTATTATTTTTAAAAAATTTGATAACTGTTTGTATGGTCGAGCGTGGTCTGCCAATGATCCTTGATATTTCAGCATAACTTTTACCTTCCTCCTTAAAATTAACGATTCATTTCTTCACATCAACAGAAACAATGCGGTGTGATTCGCCTGTTTTAGAAAAAAATTTTTAAAAAAGAGTTACTGCACGGCTCTATTGAGCATTTACAACTACTAATAAATGAGGACCGTGTATAAATCTGCACTGTAAACTAAGTACCATTACTTTTCTTTTGCATGAGATCATAAGTTAATTTTGTGTGTCTGTGCAATTTGTTGATGTACGTGCAATTTCTTTAAGTATATTTTTGCTGTACTCTGACAGTAAAAGCTAATATAGAAATACTGTTTTGCTCTAAATTTGTAAATACCTAAAGAATGAAAAAAGTTTTTTTTGTTTAATAAATAGAAGAGTTTTTATTGGAGATAAGAAAAGTTTAATAGGAAAACTGATTGGGGCAATGTTTACTCTAGACTAGATCATTTTAAACACTAAGCTCGCCACCATGTCTTAAAATATGTATATGCTTCTCTCTCCTGGAACATTATGTTTCAGATCATCACATATAATTGCGTAGGCATTAGCATAATTTAAGCCGTATGTGCTTTTAGATACCAAGTGCAAAACACACTTCTGTAAATTTTTCATAATCTGCAAAATATTTACCATCTGTTATCACCATCCATAGACATATAAAGAATGGACACGCAATCACAATGCATGAACCCGTACGTGAATGAAGCAATTTTGCTACACATGCAATTTTACTCTCTGTAAAACAGCTTTCCCCTCAATGCCGCACGCACCACCCCTCAGCGCTGTAGACTCTCTATGTAAACATTCTTTTCAATCCATCCAATCTACGGGGTGGTTGGGATAACGGGGAAACTAATACATTTCAACAAATTTCCAAATACATCAACTTTTCTGCATGAAATTTGTTGTTGTTTTATACAAACACATTGAGACCAAAGGTCGAAAATTGCTTCATTTCTCTCGGCCCATTTCGTATCCATTCTTCTTATATCTATGTCACCATCATTAATATTCAAAAACGTCAGCAACAGATGTATTTTTCAAAGAAATATACTATTGTATTTCATCAGATAAGTAGCGTACTAGTCTTCGCATGGAAATGATGTACGTAGTTGTACTACTTGGAAATATCTATTCACTTTGTATATGAGTCGCTCCAGACTACGTAGTAATTTTTAACGATATTTTTTTTCGTCAAAAGTTTATTTTGTTTATAAACAAAATTAACATGAATGTGATATCCGATCACGCGCGCAAACAACGTAAGATATCTTTGCTGTTAACCCTGTGTGTCTGTTTATACATACATATACTGCCAGATAAATTTTCTCGTAGTGGATATATGTATATATTTTTTCCTTGCTCTAGAAGTATAATTTTTGCGTTATTTGAAGTATCACGTTTTTTTTTATGATTTCAGTTCGTATAAACACAGATACGAAGTATTTTCACATTATGTTTGTGCGATTCTATGGAGTTTTCCGTTTTATCTTTACTTTTTGCAAATAAATGAACTTTGAATTTTTATTGATATTAATTCATTGGTGGGAATAACTTGAGTTACATGAAATTGTGCTGTGCCGGCAATTTTGTTTTGTTTTTGGTTAATAAGTTATTTAAGCGCCTTTGATATTTTTAGATGTCTGTAAAATGTCTGTTATATCATATGATAAATAGTTCTGAATGAATTCGCTAAATATTTTTCTATTTGCTAATTTTCGCTCAAATAAGAGAGCAATTTGGCAACATTTTTGTTAATTTCTTTTTTTCCTTAAGTATGTGTTTTAAAAATGCAGGAATTATTTTTTAACACAAGACAAATATTATAAACCCAGAAATTACGGAAAGTTGATTCTGGTAATATAAACTTAAGACTTCTGTTGAGTAGGAATCCTAGATATTTAATGTGGTCCGTATTCCAGGTTTAAATTTGGTTTAAGTAACCGAGGTTTAAATTTAAAGCAGGAAGGAGAGAAGAATTTCGTTTTCATTTCAAATTCTACCGTATAATCCTTATTACTTTCACTCCAACGTTGTTGCCAAACTAATTTTCGGAGAAATTGTCTTTGAGTGACAAAAAAATGTGGAAAGACTTTATACACCTTTTTGTAGATTCATATCAACCATTCCTTATCCAAAGCAACAAAACTCAACTATAACACAAATGATGAAAATGCCCAGTGCTGGCAGCACTTTCCCAACGAAACAGCAATAAGTTTACCATGACAAGCTCATACTTAAATGAACTTATCTTTTGAATTTCGCTCTCGTCGGAGATTTCAGCGAAAGTTTCGGCAGTTAAACGTTGTTTGAGGCTGCCATTCTTCCAAACAATGATGGTGCAGATCAGGGTTGCCAGGTGTACGGTAATTACCGTATTTGTACAGTAATTTCAAGCACCGTACAGTTAAAGTTAATAAACTATTACCGTACGGTAATTTTGGCTTTTTCTATAAATGGCTGATTTTATGTACATATGCTTGTGCCAACTTCTCATCTTCTTGAAAATTCCACCAAATAATTTTCCAAGCAACCCCATAAATTTATTTTGCAAATGTTACGCACTTGCAGTTTCGTACACTTCGTGTAGTTGCACCCTTAGCATTTTAGAATTTGCCACGAATTGTGCCTAACATTAGATCTGTTCGCGTACTTTCAGTCACTGAATTTTCCTGAATCGTGTGGTGGGGAAAATTCATGAAAAGTACGAAAATGCTCTCATTGCATTTCCTGAAAATTGACAAACTTAAGTGTCAGTTATCGGTTTTTGGGGAAAACAATGGTGATTATAAAGTCATCCTTAGCGGTGGTAAACTGTAGCCACAATAATATTCGTCCTTCATAATGTTTCAGTATATTTCAGTAGCTCAGACCCTACTGAAATTTACTGAAAGAGGGAAAATTTTCAGTTTTCAGTAAAACGGAGTACGAAAATGGCTTCATTGCAATTAATCGTATCTGTAACGAAAACATACCCTCAGCTTATTCTCCTAAAAATTTTATATAATCTTCAAGGGTTTCAACAGAGATATAGTGCTGATTTGGTTTTTGATAATACTTGGATCTATATTTTCAACTTTTACTAGCTCTGTAAAAGTTAAAGATATAGATCCTTCTATGAACGAAAAATTTCTCCACTTAGACTCATTGTGTGGAAGAGTATTTGCGGCATTTTAAAGATAAAAATTTAGTAACCGACTTCGAACAGGAGAATCAAAGTTTTATCCGGAATTGCACCCAATTTTATAACATTGCTTGCGTACAAATAATAAAGCAATCTAGTTTTTGCAACCCACTTTTGGCTGTAATGCATATTTTAAAGCCGAAGCTGGCAGTAGACGCCTCAAAAAAATACTTAATACTTTGTTCCAGAATATGTAAAGGCATATATATTGAGTGGAGAAAACTTTCAATTTTCCCACGATTGCCAATTGACGATGCAATTTGTTGCTTTTATTATAATTTGGGTAAAATTATAGATGAAGCTGGAAAACAAAAATTTGCTGTCCTGTCCAAATTAGCGTTAGATCTTCTTTGTTTGCCTCATTCAAACGCTGATTGTGAAAGGATTTTTTCGAAACTTAATTTGATCAAAACGAAAAATAGGAATAAAATGAGTTTATAAACGCTGAATGCAACAATATTAATATAATATTAATAAATTTTGTTAATTATAAAATAGTTCCATGAATAAATTATAGTTTTTGAGTGAAAACCCACCTTTTTTCTCTCAATCATTATTTTGATTTTGTATTTCGCCCGAAAAGCTAATAAAACAATATTATAATTAGCGAATAAAAGAATCATATTCAACGAGAAAATGAATGTTCCATCAAAAACTCAAGTATTGAGGTTTACACAAATATAAAGTAATGGTGTACGGTAACAACGTGAAAATCAGGTAATTTTTAACATTTGTACGGTAATTCAAGCCAGAAAACCTGGCAGCCCTGGCAGATGCTTTTCAATGAGCTTTGCCAACTCGCCTCTAGTCTTGCCATTTGGGTGTTTGGTGTCGTAGAAAATATATCCTTGGATGAGCAAAATTTTATTTGGTCCATGAGATGGGTTTCCGATATGAAGAACACATCAATGTCTTGAGATGATAGAAAACAGGTTAATTTTGCTTTTTGCTTGACAATGCCATTCGTATTCCAGTGGGCGATCCTGAATGAGTTCATTTGCTGTTGATGAGAACTTGGAGTAACATACTTTGGTTTTGCATCATATTCCTCATCGTCGTCATGAAACGATTCATATTGTATCTCTGAGCATTGGCTTCAACAGCGTCGTGTGCCTTTTAGTTTGATCGCATCGGAATATTTGATGCTAGGAGTTATGATGATGCATAAGCCTCTGGCCTGGGAACTGGTCTATTGGCTGTAAAATTTAAACCTGTTGTAAATTTAACCTGTTGAGCACCGTTCTGAGGTAGAATCATGTTTACTTTTAAAGATTGAAAAACTGGGCAGCCTCTGCAGTTAGCGGTATGGCTGCACTCAAAGTTGCTACATTTCTTGATTGCAGGACCTTGGTTGCTCTTGTCACAGGACTTCTGCATCGTGAAACTGACCACATATAATAAACCAACGGAGAGTGAACAGTAGGTTTTAATTTGTCCATATTCCTGACAATTTGCACATTGTACGGGACCTTTACCTTTAATCGGCAACTCTGCGGTGCATAAGATATCGCAGGCTATAGATTTTGTGGATTTCGCCTTTTTTAGACTTGCTAGCTTTGGCCTCTAGTTCTACCTGGAACAGTGGCTGCAGCTGTTTGAATCTGTTAAATAAGTTTCAAACTTCAATCTATAAAATGATTTGAATTGGATTATTTCAAATGTAAAAAAAGTAGAATATATTAGTTACCTACTTGCAAGTATATTTTAATGCCAACGAGCAAAGTAATATAGCAAGAAACATCCCTTTCATGCTGAAACTGAACTGAACTCGTCATTTTCGCGAAAACGTATCGACTAGACTTGTGATCATCTACTATTATTGTATTGATGCTGAAAAATCGATGCCACTACCCTTAGGTCGACAGATACAGCAACCGTAGCATATCGTTAAGTTATGCGCTGTGCTGACGAATCTATGAAGCAACACTTCAGTGGGTAGGTAGTCATTTTTATTACAATATCAATGGCTTCTATTTGCAAATAAAAAACAAAGTTTAGTGACTAATTGCTTATAGATTGAGTATTCAAAAAAAAAAAATAAGAATTATTTTTGATATTAGTTAAATTTCTATTTATGACCATGCTGATATTTAAATTTTTCATTTATCTTACAAAATATCTAGTCATCATTTTTACATTAGTATCGAATTTCATTTATTTAAGTTGCTGAGAATTGAAGCTTTTAAATCTGTATGCACCAAAGCCTGATTAAATACAACTGAGTTTTATGAGCCTAACATAAGAAAATGCATGTGACGTGTTTTTACTAAGGCAAGACTGCCCTAAAAGCTGCGGCTTTACTATTAACAAGCTTATCATTCGCGTGAGTATTAGTAACATTTGATTTTTTTTTCAACAAAAAATCATGAGATGCGATTACTTTTTAAATCAATATTTTCTATTCATTGTTTTCACAACATTCACTGGAAAAATTATTTAATGCTGCAATGTTTTTTCAACCGTTGTTGAAACTTTATGACTTTAGAGATATCCGTAAGGGAACAAAAAACTTATCCAACTTTTCACTGCGACTTGACTGTGAAAACTAGTTGTCTTTTTGCTGCTTCATTTCGCATAAAATATTGCTGGCTAATTATAGTTATACACTTTTCCCACGAGTATCAAACTTCATCCAAAAATCTTTGGTTTTCACACATAACTCAAAAGACTTGATGATATTTAATTTATTTCAAACAAATGCTTTCATGCAACATTAACAATTACATATTCTTCATTCTCCACTTCTCCACTGACACTTACTTTGCGAAGAAGAAAGTCACTGAAGTTCCATATTCAATTTTTCTTTCATTGATTCATCTTCTGAACCATCATTTACCGATATTTCGAATGGATAAGTATCTATTATCTTCATCTATGAAACAAAATTAGCGAAAGTCACCTATCTAACTGTCTATCCAAGAAAGTAACGATCGCTAATGTTGACGGGAGGATTAATTGTTCGACACTTCGACAAGCACACGCAAAGTACACGTTTTTTTTATAATTTAAAATTTCGCGCGCTTCACCATGCCAAACCAGCAACCCAAACACACATCACCTGTCAACTTATCCATCTGTCATGTCATATTTCGCCGTGATCAATGCGTTTTTTTATTCAAAGTTATTTTTATGCACATATGAAAAAATGATAGATTTATTTTCATTGTATCTATTGTGATTTATTTTTAATTACGTCTAGAGAGAGAGAGTTTTGAATAGTGAATAGAACGCCCAAACTGTGAAAATAACCTCAAAATGATCACGCTTCAAGTGTGCATCGTGCAGTTTTTTCGCGGTCTGGTTGTCAGATAGAATTTCTAGTAAGACAACAGAGGCGAACAATACGTGACATTACTGTGATGCCTGCATAAGACCGATGATGGCAGGTTGAATTGAAAATGTCTTTCAGAACACTATAATTATTGTTATTATGGTAAGGAAGGTGCCAATGATGCCGTCAAGCGTTTTAAATCTGCTTTAGTATAGCAGAAATCAATTGTTTGGAATTTTGGGACTGGTAAGAGAGGCTTTGTGGTTTTTGTGGTGGTTAGTAGTTTGGCTTAT
Organism: Nemotelus nigrinus; assembly: GCA_947369275.1. Classification (NCBI taxonomy): domain Eukaryota; kingdom Metazoa; phylum Arthropoda; class Insecta; order Diptera; family Stratiomyidae; genus Nemotelus; species Nemotelus nigrinus. The sequence goes on from OX376373.1 coordinate 160,039,412, forward strand.
TCAACAATTGACAGAATTGTGCCGTTTTTGATTTTCTTGATTTAATGCTATTTGCTATATGACACTATTAATATTCGAATAACGTATGGTGAAAGCTTTCGAACCAGCTGAAGAGGACACGTTCAGTTCAGTTCATGGTTTAGTTAACAAAGAAAAGCTACAATCGGTCATTCGAACTGAGGAAGGGTTGGAGGGAACTTTTAGATGACAAAAATTGAAAAGAGCGGCAGAATACGCTTTTTTGTAGATAATTGAGTTAGTATATATTGTGATATATGTTCTATTGCCCGTTTTGTAGGAATGACAATGATAATTGTTCTGGATCGGAGGATCCTCAGTCCACAAATGAACCCGAAGCAGGAGGCTTTGACAGTAGAGCAGTCACCCGGCAAGCGGTCCATCATTCTTTCTGGGATAAGATCTGAGTTAGAATTATATGCGATGTCCCTCTCGAATAATGGATTCAAATTTCAGGATTGCCTCTGATTTAGGCGACTGTCAGCACCTAATGAATCAGCGAACAGAGGAAAGGTGTGAGGTAAAAAATATCCGTTGCAAATCTCGACTTGAACCTGATTAGAAATGTTGAAGGTATTTCAAATTACCCACCGTCAGTCCAAAGCAGGAACAGCGGCCTTGCTTATTCACTTGCCTAAAACAGGGAGGGAGTTAATATTACTCCAAGAAATATGGGTGGTTAACAGCTGCGTTTGCGGATTACACCACAATGGCTACTGACTGGCTATATACCAAAGTCTGGAGGAAGCCTGCATCCTGATCAAGAATAACGAGGCCTTTTTCTTCACAATTTTAATCACAAGGATAACTTAGCTGTTGCAGTGGAAACCGATTGCAAGACATGCTAGTTTGTTCTTAAGTCCTGCCAGTAATATCGGCAAGGATACAGTGGTTGAAGCTACTAGACCAATTGTGTCTTTTATTCTACGTTCTGATTTTAATATCTCTCATGAAGCGCCAAACAGATCCGATACGAATTGCCAAGGTGGAGAACTCTTTAACTTCATATTGGCCTACAACTTGCCTAACACAAATACCGACGATGAATTGACCTTCCTAACCCTAAACCGGAAAGAGGTTTCACGCGTTACATTAGTCCGGCGCATTCCATATAGCAGCCATATAGGTGATAATAACTAGGCGCATTCCGTTCATCCTTTTGAACAAATGGAAGGCCATTAATGGATTTGTCTGAGCAACAGCTTGAATAAAAATCGTTAAATCTTAAGTCTAGCTGCTGCACATGTCATCTCATGAAGAAATGGCCTGTGATAACATGCACTACACAATAACTTTTCTTAATCTTCTGTAAAACTCAACGAGATGGAAAATCAGAGTACCAAGATTGCCAACAGTTCGGATCCTCAGCCAACAACTTTCACAACCACGCTTATTTTCACAAATGCGATGTGACCTTCCGACTAGCATAAAGTCGAAAGAGAAACGTCAAACTGCGTAAACTGCGGAAGCTAACACCCTGAGAGCTATAGAGTCTGCACTCGAAGCTTGAAAAATTTGAGGTCTTTTGTACAAGTGGCATGAGCAAATTCAAGCGTCTTCAAGACCGCTGCTATCCCTACTTACTTCCCATTCAAACACTCACACTACAACCAGTTCCAGCCTTACGCTATCATTCAATGATGAAAGATGTGATAGCGAGTGCCGCTCAAGGCACGCTCGCTACCCAAACTTCAACTGAAACCATACCAAATAATGCATAAATGAATTCTATGAAAAAATTTTTCAATTTCACGTGGATTTCAAATTACTTCCTACCCGAATAGGGCAAGCTGATACAATTTTGAGTTGATGTAAAAATGGGATTGATGCTGATCTAAGGAACATTCTTTATCCCCGGTAGCCATATCCGGATCCCCAGCTAAACACTTTACAGAAATTGATAATAATTAGAAGAGATATTTTTTACCGTTATGCTCAAATCCTGAACCTCAAGGGCATGGAAGGCATAGTTTCGGCGTACCGTGCATCTGGTGTCAGCGGTTCTCTCCCACAAGAGTTTTTCCAAGGCCATCCACGCACTAGACATAGGTATCTCACATGCACTCAGCAAACATGTGCCTACACATGCCATCGACGATCTGCCATCTGATCATAAACCGGTTCTCTTCCAAGTACAGAATACTTATACAGGCTATTTATTATCAGAGAGAAAAGCTATTGACTGCAATGCTTCTCTAAGCTGCGTATACAACGTGGACTGATTCCGGGATTGAGATTGAAACAATGGAGAGTAAACCGGGTGTTCAAAGGTTTCGTTTCCACCGTTTCAATCTCAATACGCTTTGAATCCACTTTCAAGTCACGTTGTATACGTAGCTATACTAATCGAAATAGCCAGCAAATTAGAGAAATTAGCCTCGTATATTACCCGGACCGACTTGGACTGACTTGGCTCGGAACAGATTGAAATGAATCTTCAAAGTATGCTTTTGGTGCGACTGGATTAATGTGGATTAACCGAATAAAATTTAGGTAGCTCTAGTAAAGTGAAGTATATCACATCGGAACGTCACATATACAGTGGGTAAAAAAAGTTAAGGCACGAACACTTGGTATGAATAAAAAAAAATATTCTTAATGCGGCTTTCATAATAAATGATGGTGTTTACGTATTTAATTAAAAGTTTTGCATGTTTACTTTCAGAACAATATCAAAAAAACCGGTAACGAAGCAAATTTCACAACATTGACGCAACATTTTTCACTGAAGAACCAAAAAAGCGCAAAAAAAGTTAAGTTACAATGCAGTTTTATCTGAAATTATTTCATTCGTTTTCAAGTGATCAATCTAAAGTAAAATCAATTTCATCAGAACGGGAAAGCCTAGCTGGATTATCACAAGGATACAAGCTTTTACGCAATTCAACTAAATTTTCACATCGTTTCAAATTATATATTCAAATCTAATTCACTTTACAATAACTCACTTTTAAATAGTTACTAGCATTTGATTTATCTTGAACATGGAAATCGATAGCGAGAATATCATTCCGTTTGATTTCAAAGTTATCAACCTTCTCGTTCGTGGCCCACCAACTTTAACAATGTCCTTGATGAAATCATAGCAGAAGGATACATTTGTTGCATACCATCCGAGAGTAGGCGCATTAAACCAACCTCTAGACTGGACTCCTACTACCTTTTTGTTATAGTAAACTGGGGAACCGTTATCGAGCTCATCAGCCTGTGCATACGGCGGCTGATTTGACCGAATGCAAAGCACTGCACGATCGTCTTCGGTACTATTATACCTGGTGCACATTCCAATAACAGGGTAGATAACAGCGAGTGCACATCTCAGAGAATCTGGCAGCTTTTTCTCATTCGGATGATCTAAATTAGCTTCGAGGCCCATTCCAACTATTTCAACTTTTGCAGAAAACGGAGGCGATTCTCTTGCATACTCAATCGGGAATATGTACTTGTCAATTTGGTAGGGTTTATCGGCTTCAATAACTGCAATATCTATATAATCGGGACCAGGCAAATCCCACATTGGATGTACTTCAATGTTCTTCGGTCGTCGCATTTGGCACGGCCATTCATCGCAAACACTTTTTCTTAAATTCGATATTGTCCCGGCAAGCATATAACCATAAAAATGTCTCTCAAATGTCCGATATTTACAAACGCAACGGGCTGACGTCAGTATAAATTTATCAGTCAATAGTCCGCCGCCGCAAAATGCGGGATCCCGTAATTCTTTTCGAAGCACCACATAGCTTGGATACTGTTTCAAACGTGCCCTTGTTCCAAAATTTATTGTATGCGCACAACTCAGCAATGCACAGGCGAACAAAATTTTGAAAATATCAAACATCATTTTCAAGATATAAAGAATTTTCAAATAACTTTTCTTTGAATTTAGTTCGACAGAAAATACAAATTGACAACAATTTTAGTCATCACAAATTGTTAAGTCATAATTTCAGTGTATTTTGGAATGTCAGGAAATAGTCACAGCTAGTTTGATGCGTCAGTCCCAGAGTTGACACGTCCACAAGAAACACATTGTAGGTGAAGGTACAAACATTTTTCTATTATAATGTCAATTTTTCATACAGGACTACTACCATGACTTAGTTTATGCGAGATCGCAATTTAATCCCGATTCGGGATTATCCCAAATATCGCGTCGTATAAACGGGCAAAATTCGAATTGGGATTTTATGAAATTCGAATTATGTATAACGTATAACCATAGAAACTTGTTTTGCGGAATAGGTTACACACACATTGAAAGTGTATTGTATAAATGTGACAAGATGGAAAGTTTAGGTTACGTTGAATATTTCAGCTTATGTACGAAGAAGGCAATGACTATGGAGAGACATTTAGCGATAGCTGACGATTTTGAAATGCTTCATTCGGCGTTCCACAATGTTGTGGAAAATACAGCAGGCGGTAGTAATTTGCGGCACTTATTTATGATTAACGACTTCTTCTGCGGAAATAAACGAAACGAAATTAGTTTTATCCAAATGCACAAAACAAGCGCCGTCACATATTTCATATGTGTAATGTGTAAATCTGCTCAAAACAAGACCGTCATGTTGAAGAATCACTTTTATTGACACATTTCATATGCACACTCACACATAGTCATCGGGCGTACACCCAACTGTCCGGGTTGAAGCTGAAATCCGAATTTGACCGTTTATACGACGGTTTGACTGGTATACAGTGCTGTCGTTTTGAAAATTTTCACAGTGCTGTCGTTTTGAAACTTTATAGATTGTAACGATAACGCTCTCTTGAAATTATCTGTATTCCATTTCCCGTTTAGAGCTGCGGAAAAAATATAAATATTGCGAGCCAAGACCTCAATGTGCTGCCGCAGCTTTTTGGCGGGTGCATATCATATGCAGGTCGTAACATAAAAATTTGGAAAGTTTATTTTCAGGAAGGATTTGACACCTTGCTTATTACCCATCATCACCAAACCTTCGTCTAAAGCGAATTTTACGAAGTTTTTCAAAAAAAATTTCAAATCGTTTAAATAGATCGGCAAATTGTAATATATTGACTTTGAGAGTGTCGGAGATTCTACATGCGTCATACGAATCGCAGAGAATAAGTAGCAGTAAAAATTATGTTATGTTTAGTAATAATAATAAGTTAGGAATAATTTGCGATTTCCCGCACGTATTCAAAATTTGAATGAGTTAGTCCATAGATGGCGTACAACATGCAAAATTATTATTGAACGTACATTACATTTCAAGCTTAGATTCCCGTTTATAGAAAAAATTCACTTTACATTTATAATTGAAATGTATCCAGAGTCGAGCATTTTTAGTTGTGCAGAATTTTAACGTTCAGAATTTAACGAATTAATACGAATTAATAAAGGCGATACAGAAACATACAGAGTTTAGCAAATTAAAACGAATTAATAAAGAAGACACAAAAATTAAGTGAGTTCCAGAAGACCTAAAACCCTATCGTGACTCCCCAGTTAAAGTGAAAATATCGAACAACGAGGGCCAAACATTTGATTGTACTTATATTTGTCGTTTTGTCAATGATAAAGGATATTTTTTTTGCATAATTTTGGCTATTTGCTCATACAGTTCATTCTTTAAAATGACATTAGTGAAATTAGTAAACTTCGTTTTCCCACACTTCAACAATTTTACAATTTCAGAATCTTGGGCAATTGTTTTAATCATGGTGTGATTAACGTGAATGGTAAATTGTGTTCCAAAAAATATAGCTATTCTAAGCTCGACCATTTTAATATTCATGGTTTTTTTTGTGAATGATTTCAATAGCTGCTCGACTGTGAATTTCTGGTTGATTTTTACGGCTGACTTCAATTTTGTGCGATTTACTTTTTCATTTCGCAATAAATGTGATACGTTTTTGTTCATTAGTTTTTGGCAGCATTTACAAAAGGATCTCTTCTCATATCTACCTTTTGAAGTAGAAAATATAAACTTTACTTGAAGCCAATCAAACTGTGCTAGCTAAATTTTCCGAAACTTTTGATTTCGTCTTTGATTTTCAATATAAATTTGTGTGGTTTCGCAATTAGATCCTGAACTAGAGTAGTCAGTATCTAACTCTATGCCAGCCCTCGTACGATAAGCCGCACTGCCAGTCATATTTATCACAGGTCTATTTTTATCCAATTTAGTAAAAAAAAACTGTAAAACTAAACTTCTTACTAAATAAATTTATCTGATAAACCAACCGTTCCATGGCTTTGTTAAAATTGCGTTTGGTCATAGAAAATATAATTACCAGCGTGTTTGGTGATGGAAAAAATGACTTGCGTCATAAAACTGAAAATTAAAGCATTTTATCTCACGTCTGTGATAATAGCCTTTTCAAATTCCCGTTAATATACTTGAAAAAATTTGGAGACGAAATTGGAGACGAGAGTTAGATAGACAAATTGCTACCTGTGAAGAAGTCAAACTGAAAATTCGACGATTTCCAAGTTTGTGTCCACTAATCTTCTCAACTTACCGTTGATTTCATCATTCACTTCAAACAGGCAGTTGAAATATTCTTCACAGCAATTTCCGAAATACTTCAGGAAAAACAGTTTACGCGATGAAACAAAGAAACAGTCAATGGTATCGCAAAAATTAAAGAACTACTGCTACGACAAAACCCTCTACCTTACCCTACCACAATGGGCGGTAGCAGAGGGCACCAACAAGCAATCGCTATTGCACCGTCGGTCGATTTCCACAGAATTTATAATGTAAATTAAGAGCGGCTCACGCGGGAAGACACTACGCAATAAAACTAAATTCTTCTAGTTTTCTTCTTAGAAATCGAGAGTGGACGCCGTAAAAGCTCACGTCGAAATTTTTCATGTACTAACCAACAATATTTGAAATTTGGTATTTGAGAACAGTATGAGCATTAACAGTGTTCCCAATGGAAAGGGAGTACTTTGCAAGTGAAGGGAGTACAGTAGTACGGTAACTAAAAACGGAGTACAAATACTCCGATCGAAGTACAACGACAGCACTGCTGGTATAATCCCAAATCGGGATTACATTGGGATCTCGCATAAACTAGGTCCATGATACATTGACAACTACGGTGTCAAGCTGACAACCAAACGCGTCGCGAGTATTGTACTGCCGATGTCCAGAAATTTGTCTTGTGTAAAGCTGCGAACTACATTACTAAGGTGAAAATAACTGAAATGTGTGTAAATTACACCAGTGAAACGAAAGTGTATATTTTTTTCTGGCAAAAATAAACGGAAGGAAATACGTAGTGCCGACGAGTTGATGAAACAGGATGAAGTTTCGATCGTCGGGATCCACTTTTCCCAAGTAAGTGGTCAAATTAAAGACAAACAACAGTTTGGCATCATAAGTTTTGAAAAGTATTACAAAAAATTCATTTATGAATCTATGAATAACAATTAAACGGTCGGATAAGCCGACACTTGAACATTTGAACAGTATGGTTAAAGTCGAAACCTTGATACGGTGAGTTAAAGCTTCGGGCTATTGCGCAGGTTGGATCAGACCAGCGGAAAGAACTAATAAGAAAAATTAAGAATCTCTTTTGAACAGATTCAATGCGATCTATATCTCCTTATAATATGCAGACCACATCAAGCACCCGTATTCTGGGATCGGGCGAACCAGGGAGCGAAATAGGATTTTTGTCATCCAAATGTCATTGAATTCTTAAAAGCCCCCATTGACGAACAGTCCAAATAGCCATTTGGTTTGAGTCCGTTTGGTTTAAGTCCAATTTAGCTCGCCACTCACGATAGAGCCTCGATCCAGTCAGTTCATTCCATTTTCTGTCATTAATTTAAAAAAAAATTAAAATAAACTCGAAGAAAAAATTATTTTTAGTCACGGGCCTAAATTTAGAACAAAAAAAAATTTTTTGACGATCTGGGAAACATCTTTTGATTAAAAAAATTATTTTTATAAAATTTTTTGATTCAAAAGTATACCACATTTTTTTTAATAGCTTTAGGGCTCTAAATTTAGGTCCGTGCAGTCCTTTATACTAAAAACTAATGAAATATTTTTGATAATTTGTTCACAGATGCTTATTTTGTCCAGGAATTTACGAGGCGCAATTTACTTTGTTTTTTCGGCGGTGCTGCGGCGATCCATTGGGGTGGCCGCCATTTTGTTTTCTAATAATTTTTTCCAATGAAAATGTTAACTCTTAACTTCAATAAAGATGCATGTAAAATTTCAAATCGATATCTTGAATAGTTTTTTTTTGGTAGCTGTTTAAAAAAAAAGTTCATTTGGAGCAGTTTAACAGTGGACTAGCCCCTTAAAGGCGGCTTTAGATATGCGGTGTTTGTCAAATACCGAGCACCTAGTTTGGCAAACTTCGTATGTGTGGTTTGGTTGCTCGCCTAGTGCTTGCCCTAGTCCAAGCACAAACATTCGGGTGCTCGCTATTCCCGTAGTTTGTCGAACTTTCAGCTCACGTCAAAGTAGACGAGCACTGTGTCGGATCCCCGCAGATCGTTCATCTTCCAGTTCTGGCGAACATTCGGCAATGCCCGAATGTCTAATTCAGTGTGCTTGTCTTTCCGCAAGCACCAAGCCAAATTATTTGACTAGGTGTTCGGTATTTGGCGAATAGGAGGTGTTTGACAAACACCGCATATCTAAAGCCGCCTTTATAGAATACCTAAATCACGAGCTTTATTGGAACGGGTTAAAAGAGTGTCATCTAAAAAGTAATTGAAATTAATGAGAAATGATTTATTGGAGAACGAGATAATTGAGCATTTATCAACATTTAGTGAAAGACGGTTTAGGGCGCACTAATTAGAAAAATTCGACACATTGCGTTGCAGGATTGTACAATCGTCAAGTGGTGATATTATATTGTAAATTCTTGCGTCATCTACGTAGAGTAGAATGGAGTATCCAGGAGTGAAGGTGATAAGATCGTTAATATAAATAGCGAAAAGAATCGAGCAGAGGTGGCTGCCTTGTGGCACACCTGAAATGGAGATTATGTCAGTGGATAGAGAGCTACGAAATCGAACGTTCTTTTTACGATCTGTGAGACAGTATTTAATCCAGTCAATAAACTTATTAGGGAATTCAAGATGATGCAATTTACATATAAGAATATGATGATCCAGCTTATCGAAAGACTTCGTTACGACGGTGTAAATGCAGTCAACTTGTTTACCTTCTTCAATCACAGTGATGACTAGATTTGCAAGTTCTAGAAGATTAGTAGTGGTAGATTTGCCTTTAATAAAGCCATGCCGGCAAGGCGAGATAAATATCTGAGAGTGGATAGATAGCACTTCAGCAACTATAGCTTCAAAGAGCTTGGCAGCGCATGGTACTTTGGCGATTGGTCTATTATTGTGCACAACATCTATACTGCCTTTTTTGTGAATTGGAGTTTAAGCCGAATATTTCCACAAGTTTGAAAAAAGTCCAGATGAAATGGATAGATTTAAAAGGTAAGCCAACATGGGTGAGAGAGGATCGACGCAACGCTTAAGGACTATGGTCAATAAACTATCAGGACTAGGATGAATACTATTCTTAAGATGAGATATATCCTTTAGGATAGTGGTAGTGCCGACGTATAGGTCATTCATTCCCAACGTCGTTTTCGGGGAGTCCATTAGGTGATTGAAATTATGTAGTTATGTCGAAGTCGCACAGAGGTATTCCATATGCAGATTGGAAGTAATCTGCAAACAAGTTACTGATAACTTTCGAGTTATTAATGACCATGACGTCAGATATAAAAGAGCAAAGGTATCCGTCATCATAACTTTCTGAATTTACAAAATTCCAAAAAGGTTTAGGATGGCTTATGAAAGACTGCCTTAGCTCCTCCATGTAGTTGGAGTAGGCAGATGAGATTTCAGATATGAATCTATTTCGTAATTCCTTATAAACTTCATAATCATCTTCTAGACGCGACGAATTGTACACTTTCCAAGCCTTAACTTTCAAATTCTTATGATGGATTAAATCTGGTTTGATCCATGGAAAGTGTTTCAAAGGTACAGGGTTACTCAAAGGTACACAGCGAACAAAGCAACCGAATAAGATGGAATGAAAGTTTATGGTAGCAACATTTATGTCAGATTCATTCACAACCGAAGACCAGTCACATTCGATCAGCACTCCACTCAGCGTATCGAAATCGACTTTCTTGAATTTAAAATTGTAAAGATTGACACAGTTAGACTCAATAAGTGTATCGTCAATAATTTGAAAAGTTATATGATGAGCTGGATGGTGAGTAGATTCAACAAGTAGAAGAGAAGAGCATCGTTGAATCGAAACATCCAAAGAAATCGTCGAAAATAGTAGGTCCACAAGTCGTCCATTTATTGTAAATACAGTTGATCTGTTTTAGTCAAGTTGAGAGTACGGATTCAATGAAGTAAGTGTCACGTCGGTTGTTAGACGAAGAAAGGTAGGTTTGACTATCGTCAGAGAGTCGCCATTCTATATGCAGTAGATTGAAATCGCCCATTAGAGCATTGAGTAATTGAGTGAATTCATCACTGAGCATCAATTTTTTTATTTGTGGTCCGACGAAAATACCCTCTTTAACTTTAGCTTCAGATAGTTTGGTAAAGAATCCTTTTAAATTTTCAAAAGCTTCAGACTTTTGATCTAGAACTTTCACAAATTGCTTCATTAGGCCTAATTTTATATGTATTGGGGGCATCAATATATTTTTACAGTCAAACTACACGAGCGGAGCTATCGCTGCGTTTTTCTGCTGAGCTTTTGAAAATATATGGATTTAACACGCAGCCAAAAACGCGCTCGTATAGTTTGCTTCATACAGACTCATGTGCTCTAGTTTTTAGCTCAAAAGCTCGGCGGAAAGCTCTCCGCTCGTGGAGTTTGGCTCTTAGGCTCTACAATCGGTTCCCACCTAACATTAGGCGTGTTTTTTTTACTCCCCCTATCTATAACAGAACAATGCAGACGCACTGGGAACAACAACAACTTCCCTTTTCCATAATAGCCCGTCCAGACTACAGATACTTATGTATCCGCATACATAAGTATGGTCCACACTGCAGCGACATCTGCAGATACATTTTACCCTTACCATGAAAATCAATAAAAAGTATGCGCTAATTGTACATATTTCGCTGCAGTGTGGACCATACTTATGTATGCGGATACATAAGTATCTGTAGTCTGGTCGGGCTATAACAGTTTGGATTGCAAGAGCTCCGAGCCATCTTTCGATTGAATGATGTGATGTGGGAAATACATATTGGCCGAGCCCAGGCGAAATCTGGCGAGCCCGAGTGTGTGGACGGTCCAGACAAGCGACTTTGACAGGGCTCGCCGGCGCTCGTGCGACTTCCGATCGGAATGGGGTTGGGCACGAGTCAAGGCGATTCGTGACGAGCTGTCAAATGCCATCCACATGTTGGCGGTCTCGTCTGACTTCGGCTCGCCTGGCCTCGGCCAATATGTATTTGAAGCATGACAGATCTTAGGATCATCCACATAGAAGGGGTGCGGAATGTTTTTTTTCCTCCTTCCTTCCACTCTCTCCATCACTCTATCAGCGTGCACAGTCCATGTGCACCATCTTTAACCTCCAGTAAGTTTTTCATAGATACATTATCGAATCGTTTCAGAACATTTATTTCGAACTAATTCGCTTTACAATAACTCACTTTTAAATAGTTACTAGCATTTGATTTATCTTGAACATGGAAATCGATAGCGAGAATATCATTGCGTTTGATGTCAAAGTTATCGACCTTCTAAATGCCGTTCGTGGCCCACTAACTTTGACAATGTCCTTGATGAAATCATAGCAGAAGGATACATTTGTTGCATACCATCCGAGAGTAGGCGAATCAAACCAACCTCTAGACTGGACTCCTACCACTTTTTTGTTATAGTAAACTGGGGAACCGCTATCGAGCTCATCAGCCTGTGCATACGGCGGCTGATTTGACCGAATACAAAGCACTGCAGGATCTTCTTCGGAACTATTATACCTGGTGCACATTCCAATAACAGGGTAGATAGCACCAAGTGCACATCTCAAAGAATCTGGCACCTTTTTCTCTTTTGGATGATCTAAATTAGCTTCGAGGCCCATTCCAACTATTTCAACTTTTGCAGAAAACGGAGGCGATTCTCTTGCATACTCAATCGGGAATATATATTTGTCAAGCTGGTAGGGTTTATCGGCTTCAATAACTGCAATATCTATATAATCGGGACCAGGCAAATCCCACATTGGATGTACTTCAATGTTCTTCGGTCGTCGCATTTGGCATGGCCATTCCTCGCAAACACTTTTTCTTAAATTCGATATTGTCCCGGCAAGCATATAACCATAAAACTGTCTCTCCATTGTCCGATATTTACAAACGCAACGGGCTGCCGTCAGTATAAATTTATCAGTCAATAGTCCACCGCCGCAAAATGCAGGATCCCGTAATTCTTTTCGAAGCACTACATAGCTTGGATACTGTTTCAAACGTGCCCTTGTTCCAAAATTTATTGTATGCGCACAACTCAGCAATGCACAGACGCACAAAATTTTGAAAATATCACATATCATATTCAAGAAAGAAAGAATTTAAAAGGGCTTTTTCTTTTAATTTAGTTCGATATTAAATATAAGGTAGGTAAAACACATTTTTAAGTTTAAATTTCAAATGTATTTTGGAATGTCAGGAAATAGTCACAGCTGGTTTGATGTGTTGGTATAAAGTTCAAAAGTTGTATAGTGTAATTATTGAATGAAAAAAGTCCTTGACGTAATGAGCTGTCATCTGATGACAGTTATGTCCCACATTTGTTGAATATTTTTAAAATACTATTTTCATACTTCCGTTTTTTTCTGTCAATCCAGTCATGTTTTGAGGACTTCGCCAATTTTCGGCTGCGGTTTCTGGCGACCCTCTTGGGTATCTTTCGACGACTTCCTCATGTTTTCGTGACCTCATGAAATATTGTAAACTCTTCTTTATTCTATCATTTTCACTAATTATATACCTTCTTTCTTTCACACTCTCTATCATTCAATCATTGTCCAGAGTCTATGTGCATCTAATTAGTTCTATTCTATTACTTCGGTTTTGGGTAAATTTGAGTGCACAGGAACGCACAAAATTACCCAAAATGTGTTCCTGAACTTTCTCCTTTTCTTTTTTTTGTTGGGGGGAATGTTTCCCTCTTGCCAGAATACTAGTTCGAAATTCAACAATTTACGAATAACTGAAGAAACGGTCGATAATGAAACCAATAGAAGCTGAGTGCCAATTGGTGTTAACATATTTGTAAATAGATAAGGTAGCTTTACGGACAAGTTATTCATTAATTAAAATTTTCAGATATCTCGCTCCAGGCAAAAATAATTTTTTTATTTCATGTAAAGCAAAGCGTATTTACAACAGATAACATCACCTTAAGCTAATTTAAACTAATCACAAATCACATTATTGTAAATTAAATTGAACATATCACAAGACCTTTGCTCGTTTGTCAAATTGGGGAAGGAGGTTTCTAGTTTTTATTGGGATATTATTTGGCAAGGGAAGTTCACGATATAAGTGCTTTGGAAAGTTTGGTTTTAAATTTTAATTTGGAAATAGACGGAGAGTAATGCTTGACAAGATTATTGCATATTTTGCAGCACCTATTACTTGGTTCCCTGCCTATATACACGGTATGATGTTTGTGCTCATTTAAAAGACGTGTATACCTAGTCCACAAAAAATAATAATCTTTAACCCTTTGGCGCTGGCGGCCATTTTAGTGATATTTTAAAAATACCTATTTTTCTGTCAACAAATAACTTTCGCAAAAATAAAGTTTACGGAATGAATTTCGAACGTGTTTTTAATGTGAATATGATCATTTTTTTGAAATGTTTAACCCTATGTGTGCACTAAGCGCCTAAAATGAGATTGAGAAAATTTGAAATTCTCTTAATTGCGATAACTTTTGATCAAACCATTTTGAAACTTACAGGACATAGTGTTGTTACTAAGTTGTTACGGTAGGCATTGAAAGTGAAAACCTTCAAACGATCGACTCTCCTGAAAAATTTTCGTCTTTTACAGTGAAAACCAACTCATATAGAAATCTTATGCTTTGTCTATACGACCAAAGGAAAACTTTTGAAATTTCACACCGGACAAGAACGGTAGCCCTCCTCCAATTTACCTATATTTTATGCATGAAAATCTTCTGTTCACGATAACTCACGACTCAATTATCAGATACAGTTGAAATTCACAGAGTGTATTGGTATTGAGTAGGACCAGGTTTGATAGAAGCGATTTGGAAATGCGGGCAACTCTATACCAGTGGTGCCATGTTGAAAAGTTATAAAGAAAAAAAAAAACTGCTTTTTGTCTTATGAATTCTGATTCAGTTACCAGATTTTCATGAAATTGTCACAGTAGCTGAAATTATAAAAGCTGAAATTTGGTTGAAAAATTCGGTTGGAGCTGCCAGCTATGGTAATTTCGGGATCTTGGGTTTTGAAAATTCGCTCAGGAAAATAAAGATTTTTGCTGTATAACGTCCATTGCAGTCATGAAATCAAAATTAATTTGATATGATATTTGGAACTTATTATAGGGATTGTTCAGAAGGAATCTGGTAAAAAAACCATGATAGGGTTGCCAGCTATTGTTGGTTATGTATTTATTTGCAATATCTTTACTAAACAATTTTATCGTAACATTTTCAAACAGTAATGATTTTGTAGTGGCTCCTATAACTTCCAATGCAGTCATCGGATCAAAATGAAATTTGCAGAGTAGGTTGATTTCAGTGTGAGGCAAGTGTGATATATTATTGGCTATATAACAAAGAGTTGCCAGCGTTAGGCGTTTTTCGCTATTTTCGTATCAATAAATGATTACATTAAGTTTTCATATCGCGAACATTTACAATGAAAATAAGTTACCAACTGTTTAAATTTTCTAAGTTCTAGAAATTTTTCGGTTCCAAACATCTTACGTTTTTTCACCATAAACATCGTTCTATCCCTGTTACTTTCGACGAAATCATCGGATAAAATCGAAATCTATAGATTTATTTGATTTTGACGTGAGGCAATTGTAGAAGACTTTTAGTTGCAGGCACTAAGTATTTTTTTTTTGTTTATGTTAAAAGAGTCTCCTAAGTGAAGCCGGGGAAAGATAACTGTGAGCTAGAGAAAATACCTTTGATCCGCGCAATCAACTCAGTGAACGACAGCAAGGCAGTAAAAAAAATTTGTGAGAAGAGACAATATACGTGTAACTAAAGTAGAATTTATGCACGAATATAGTAAGTTTTCATAGACTAGAAGCAAGACCATCAAGAACGATTCAGTCAATAAGACAAGGGAAATACTTGCTGGGTAACATACATGACGCACTTACTGGAAAACTGCGAGTAGGCCAAGAAAATGAGCTACAGCGATAAGTGGGGAAAACTGCATTAAACGTGTCTGAAGTAGCACGACTTAAAGTTTTGCTGCGAACGCAAGCCGTGCGGTACAAATGGATGCAAACATCCATTACTTATTACGGTTATTATTTAAATGAGTCTTCAAATCCTTTTGTTTCTGGCTGGAATCAAACGAAGTAGTTTCGGGCGTTGATTCGTTCGCTTACAGGATTCAAATTCTATTCGTTTCTTTAGCTTACCGCGGAACACCATTTCGACCGCCAAGTTTCGTTAATATGTCTGAACTCCTCCTCCGCCGATCGATTTGAAATTCGCCATAAAAATTAGCTGCCAAACCCAGTCGTCGTATCCCTTGTCGAACTCCTCGGTCAAATTCTTAGTAAAAGAGAATAATGAATGAGGAAACTTGGTGGAATTCAACTTCGTCGACAGTAAAAACTGAGGGGTTTGGAAGAGCGGCTCATTATCTTTTTAATCTTTTATTAGGAGCAATACTTTTTGAAATCTTCCCTTGCCCTTTGGAAGGAAGAAGTGCACTTAGATTAAACGTGCATGACATAAACGTTGAGGTCTGCTTTTACTTGGTATGTGGATGATCCAAATTGCTCATGATATCGAATAAAAGCAAGGTCAATAGGGAAGCTTTCTATCTGAATCATAGATTTAAGATGATTTTTGATTTTACCTGCAAAACATGCACAGTCGCATGGATAAAAGGAAAAGACGCACAATTTCGTATAATCAGTTATCCCGATGTTGAGAGAATAAATGTCTACTTTCTAAATCAGTTCTTGATAGAATAGTAGCTTGGACATGTGGTGGCGCCAATGGATCTAAAAAGTTGTAAGTTGATAAGACGCAACAAAGCTACTTGAATTGACGATGCTGGAAGTGTTTCTTTTAGATTTTAAATTACTAATGTTATTCTTACGATTATATGCTCTCGTTTGGTTTTTTCAACGACTGAACGAAATCTCTTTCCGGGTATAGTCTTCGCTGCTTTCATATTCATCATTTTCATCATGAATAATTAGCGATACCGTGTTGAAATCACTATTTTGAAACAGTATCGAAATTTCTTCTTGCGTTTTGTTTGTCATAAAAAGATTTCAACTTTGCTGCCATTAATTAAGGCTTCCTTCTCCTGAGAGCAAAAGGTAGAGAAAACATAGAGAGAGAGAAAAAATAAGAATAAAATAATAAAAGACTTCTAAAGTGGAGATGAAACTTTCGAAATACTATGAGAGAAAACTAGGGGGCCCAGTAGCTCTGCTCGCTAAGGCGTCAGGCCGAAAAGCGGCGTGCTACGGGGTCTGCGGGTTCGAATCCCGCCAGTGCCATGACTGTAAATGTGAATGCGTGTGATTGTCTATGAGGGTGGTAAATGGGCCCAAACTGGTGGCCTAATGGTGGCCTAATGGTGGCCTAATGCTGGCCGCGTTCCCGGCAGCCCTCTTCACTAACCTAACCTATGAGAGAAAACTAGACTTTCACATGACGATGGGACTTGCAAAAGAATAGACAACTACTATAAGAAGACGGGACTTTCAAGAGATTACTATAAGGTAACTATTAAGAGAAAAGGTGTCTCAAGAAATTAGGTGGCTCCTGAGAGAAGAAGTGACTCACAAGGGAAACGAAAACGCTACCAACATTAATTTGATGTCTTATATCTATGTAAATACTTGCTACAGAGCTAAAAGTTGGGATACATTTGTAGTGAAATTTTTATTTACTTATCTTCAGCTTTTATTCCGACTTAAAATTATCTTCATAAAAAAGTTAATTAGCGTAAGCAAACAAACTTTTGTGGACCTTACCGACGTACTGTTTCCAAACCGAACACCAATTATACGTACATTTTTAATCGTTTTTTAATAGCTTCCTAAGATCTCAAGAATCATTGCATCATCATAACAATGACACGCATCGCATTACGTATTTATTTTGACCCCGCTTGGCTTTTTTGGTAGCAGACCACAAGTTTCGATTTAATGTCATGAACATGCAACAGTCCGCCCCCCCGTCCGACCAATCGATCAGTTTGTTTTCTTATTAAACTATGAAAAACTCTCTATGTGCACCAGCTAGGAATATTCAACAGCACACCATATCATGATGAGCCATCAACAATTGCTATTGTGGCAAAGCACTTAAATATTACATTAAATATTTTTTCGTCTTTGTTGTAAATCAAAGCGACAGAAACCTGTAGGGGCACAATTCACGGTAACTATACCTTACTACTATCGGAAATTACCTTGCTACTGAAGTTTAACATAGCTTGACCGACGCGCAGTCACGAAAAGCCGATTCTGGCAACATTCGTGATGATTTTAGGCTTTGTAATTGTCGTGCTAGCGTTGATGGTTAGCAATACTGATGATGATGGTAAGTTTCGGGCCTACTGTAACAATCAGTACGCGCGGAATAATTGAATAAAAGTTACATTTTTACATGTCACGTATCAGATTTTTCATGAGAAGGAAGAAGATAGCATCGTATATCATTACAAATCATCGGTTTGGACGAAATAATCGACACTCAATCAAAATGACTGGAAATGCGCTTCACCTGACTTTTCACTCGGAAGAAACAAGAGGGGATAGCGAAGTAACCATGGATCGGAAAAAGTAAAATGATTTATTGACTTAATTTTGATGCAACACCAGGAGCATTATAAGGTAAGGTATGGTTCGTACAACGTCGAAGCATTGCAATGTCACAAATACAGAAAAAATATGAAGGACAGGAAAGACAAGAGAGAAAGAAAATCGACAATAACGAAATAAAATACGTTTCACTTTCACTTTCATTCAAATCCAAATTTAACTTTTGAATTGAAGTAACTGATTGCGGGTTTTGGCAATACATTATTATTTCTGAGAATTTACGGCGATTTAAAAACATATTTCAGCATAAATGTCCAAGCGCACGCAAATAAATTTCAACGAATAAAATTAACAGAAAGCAAGGTGATGCTCTTTTACGATAAATGCAAGATTGTGGCTTTTTGATTATATAGGCCCTCTTTGATTATTATGTACTAGCTTTCCATGATGATTAATATGTGTAGCTTTACCATCTTCATAGACTACAGCGATACCATCCTTAATGTAAGGGATATACCTCCAAGTATATCCCGAATATGTTCACTCCATGACTATATGCACAAGAAAATACAGCTTAAAATTTTCGAAACTTTTTTAACTGAAAAGTTCAATCGAGAACGAGATCTTTCAAACAGTTATAATTCACCTTTTTGGTCTAGTGTTTGTTGAATCTTTAGAATTTTATCTAGACTGAAAATATTCTTCAAACCTAATCTTTGAAAAGTAGTCAAAAATATTAATACGTAGCTAGAGTAAGTCGTATCACTGCCACTTTAAAAAATGTGCCTTTTCTTAGCTCTATTCGACAATTTTCATTAAACTTTTGCCTGTGCAACTGAGCGACGTCTAATCAAAAAACTCTATGTCAAAATTAAAAATACATTAAAAGTATAGTGTGGGTAATATGCAAATTTAGATTATTGAAAATAACATTCATAATGCATCAACAATTTCAACATTGCATCGATCTCACATAACGCCGAGCCAAGTACGCGGATACTTTACTAGTAACTTAACTATGCTATTCGCGTTGAAATTTAACCCGTAGTTTTCCGCCTTGAAATAGCGTTTGTCGATACAAAGATTGCCAGGGAGTAGGAAAAAATAATCGGACTTATTCTATACAAAGAATCTAACCAACATATAAAGTAGAGTCTAGGGGAGAAACGGAGAATCTAGGGGAGAAAAGAAGTGTCTAGGGGCGAAAAGAAGTGTCGAGGGGCGAAAAGAAGTGTCTAGGGGAGAAAAGAAGTGTCTAGGGGAGAAAAGAAGTGTCTAGGGGAGAAAAGAAGTGTCTAGGGGAGAAACGAAGTGGCCAGGGGCGAAACGAGGCGTTTAAGGGATAAAAGAAAAGTCTAGGGTAGATACGAAGTGTTTAGGGATTGGTCTAAGGAATAAACAAAAAATCTAGGGGGTAAACAAAGAGCCTAATGCTTCAAATACATATTGGCCCAAGCTAAACCATCTCGGGTTGGGCCACCACAGACCAATTCGAGGACAGATGCTACTGTCCACACCATGGCCGGAGTTGGGGAGCTTCAGTTGTCTATTGTCAGCCTGTCAAATCCGTTTGGTGCATGTTGGTGCACAAAACCTACTCAGATCGGAATGCAGGCCAATATCGACCAATCGTAGCCATCTCACACCAAGGGGGTGTACACATATTGGCCATAGGCTCTGTTGGTTTGGCTTGGGCTAATATGTATTTCCTACATAAGGGATTAACGGAGAGTTCAAGGGATAAACGAAGAGTTTAGGAAAAAACGAAGAATCTAAGAGAAAAACGAAGAATCAAAGAGAAAAACGGAGATTCCAAGAGCGAAACACAGAATCTAAGAGAGAAACCAAGAACCTAGAGGAGAAGAGAGGAGAATACACAGGAGAAACGATGGCAGAAGAGGAGAATCAATGAAGATGGGGAAGAAACGTTGAAACTAGGGGTGGAATGACGAGCAAAGGAAGAAAAGTTAAGCATTAGAAGAGCGCAGAAAAAATTTCATGAATAATAATAATAATCTAATAAAAATCTAATCTAAGACTAAAAGAAAACAGACAGAGATAACCGAACTCATAGCAAAAAAACTCAAGGTCTAAATGAAATAACTGAGGTCCTATCGGAATTCTCGAGATTTTGGTGACACTCCAGGTTAAGAGAGAAATACTTAAAGTCTTGACATTAATACACAAGTTATAAACAGAAATATCGAAGGTTCAATCAGAAATATCCGAAGCCAAGACATAAGTGTAGACACATATTTTCGAGTCTACGAAAAAATGCTCTTGGCTAGGAAAAATTCTCTATAAAGGTTATCAATTCGTGAACACGGTTCCCTTTTTGTCCATAAATTAGCATAGACAACGTATATCGTCTCTAATGTTTATCAAAACAGAAAATATTTGATACGAGAAACTGGATCGTTTTTGCGGAATAAGCCTCCGAAAGCAGAATCAAATGGAATATTTTTTGTGGGATGATTCAAGTCTGCACTGATTGTGGTCACATCCAAGTGGTCGCATCAGTCAAGTATGCACTGTAAGCTAATGTCTGATTAGAATCAGTGCATACTTTGGAAACCACTCAGTTAATAAAAAATTTTCAATTTTAATCATCCGACAAAAGCAATTCCATTTAAAATTCTTGTTTACGAAAAAGTCCTCCAGTCTAGGAAAAAAATCGTCAGCCCAAGAAAAAATCTTGGAGCTATGGAAAAAATATGAAGCTTCGGAAAAAATGAATAAATTTTGGGAAAAAATTTTCAGCTTACGAAAAAAACTGTGTAAAATTAAAAAATAAATAAATTAAAATTAAATTAAAAATCTCAGTCAAGGAGAAAATCCCCCAGTTTAGGGAAAAGTCCTCCAATTTAGGACAAAAATCTCCCAGTGTATGACAAAAATCCTCCAGTTTATGACAAAAATTCTCCAGTTTTTGACAAAAGTCCCCCAGTATATGACGAAATATCCCCCAGCATATAACAAAAACCCTCCGTTTAGACCAAAATCCATTAGTTTAGGAGAAAGTCCTCTAGTTTAGGGGAAAAAAGCCTCCAGTTTAGCGAAAAAGCATAGAAAAGAAAAATCTTGCATACTACAAAACTCCTGCAGTGGGAGAGCAAATCCTTCATTGTAGTAAAAACAAAAGTTTCTCTCCAGTCTAGAAAAAAAGTCTTCCAGTCTAGAAAAAAGTCCTCCATTCTGGAAAAAAGTCCTCCATTCTGGAAAAAGTCCTTCATTTTAGGAAAAAGTCTTCCAGTTAAGAAAAAAGTCCTCCAGTTAAGAAAAAAGTCCTCCAGGTAAGAAAAAGTCCTCCAGTCTAGAGAAAAAATCTTCAGTCTATAAAAAGACGCTGTAAAACGCAAGCGAAAGCTCATATAGCCTCGCCGGTAGAAGCACTGGCTCCTGTCATGTGGTGGCCCTTGTTTGAGCACAAGTACGAACGGGGTCCGAGCATTGAGCTAAACTGGCTCTGGTTTGGTACCCGACTCAAATAAAGGACAAAGAGAGATCATGCAGTTTATACAAAAATTCTTCAGTGTAGAGAAGAAATTTGATGTATAGATTTTGATTTTATTACGAAAAAATTGTTTGTGTAGTTTGCGGAATTCTAGATCGAATTCCAGCAACCTGAAAATTCAAGTATTGTTGGAATTTAGACCAAGTTTCTCCAGCCAAAAAGAGCTTCTGCTGTCCAGAGAGAATTTTGCAGTCAAGAATAAAGGGAAAGATATCAAACTAAAAAAAATATTTTCAACTTAAATAATACCCGGTTGAGGCAAAATATCTGCACCCTGGAAAATTCCCGGATTAGGAAAAAATCACCGGCTAGGAAAGGGTCCTGAAATTTAGGGGAAGTTGTCAGAGGATAAAAAATAAGGATAAAAAATAAGAAGGCTCTTGCGAAAAATCCAAGGTTTTGGCGAAAAGTCTACGGCCCTTTAAGGAACTTCAAACCTTTTGTAAAAAGTCTGCGAAAAGTCCAAGCTTAGCGTAAAAAGTCCAAGCCTCTAAAAAAAAAATCAGACTTAATAGTAAAAATGTCAGACTGCTTAGTAAAAATTTAACTCTATAGTAAAAATTTTAGCATTAAGGGAAAAACTTAGAGACTAAGCACAAAATAGCCAATAAATCTCAGATTGGGGAAAAAAATCTCACATTCTGTACACCAAAATCTCAGACAGTAGACAAAAAATCTCAACAAGTAAGCAAAAAAATATCATGGGTGAAAAAAATCTCAAACTTTAGGCAATAAAATTTCAGAATGTAGCAAGGAAAAGATTCAAACTACGAAAAAAATTGTTAGACTATAGGCAACAAAAAAATCAGACTCTAGGTAAACAAATTTTTGACTTTAGGCAAGAAATCTCCGACTCTAGGCAAAAAAAAAAACAGAGCATAGCCAAAAATAATATCAAACTAGCACAGAAAAACTTAGACTAGGCAAAAGAATCTCAAACTAGGCAAAACAAATTTTTAAATTCTAGGCAAACAACTTTTGGCCTCAAGGCGAAAATAAAATCTCAGTCTCAAGGCAACAAAATATTAGATCGGTATAACTATTTTCAGACTCTAGGTATAAAAAAGTATCAGGCTCCACGCAAATTAATTACGGTCTCGAGGCAAACAAATCTCAGACTCTAAGCGAAAAATCTCACACTCTAGGAGAACATCTCAGACTAGAGAAAAATCTTGGATTCAACAGTAAAAATCTCAGATTCAACAGTAACGAAAAACTCAGGCTCTAGGGAGAATTCTCAGGCTCTAGGGAGAATTCTCAGGCTCTCGGAAAATAGTTAGGGTCCTAAAAAAAATAATCAGGAGCCTTTGGAGGGCTTCAGAAGCCTGGGAAATATTTCAGGAGTTGAGCAAAAATCCAAAACTTCTTGGTAATATTGAATAAGTCCAAGGAAAATGTAGCGAGTACATGGAAAGAAAAATTTAAAAAGAGACGGGAAAAATTCAATGAATCCATGGAAAATTCAGAGAGCCCAGGAGAAGTTCGATCAGTCCGGAGAAAATTCAAACAGTTCGGAAAAAAAGTTTAGGAGTTCAACAAAACTTCTAAAAGATTAGAAAAACTTTGAAGAAACCAAGCAGACTTCCTGTGGTCTAAGAAGAGATTTCAAGGGACCAGCGGAAATTGCAAGTCTAGAGAAAATCGCAAGTGCTCAGATGAAATTTCAGGAAACCAGGAATCATTTTAGGGTTTCGGGAAAAGTTCAGCAAAATATGCTTCAGTACATGAAATATATTTAAGGAATCTAAACAACAATTTACCAAATAAAGAAAAAATTTAGTGGTCTAAGACAATTCTACAAATCTCGAAAAAAATACCGCCCAAAGAATGTTTCGGGAGTCTAGAAACAATTTTTCGAACTGCACTAAAAATAACATAAGTGCAGGAAAACTCAATTGCCAATTATCCATTCATTGAAGAAAGACAAATACATTCGAGAGCGAACCATTTGAACTATCCTTAGTAAGCACGTCAGATCATTTCGAGCACCCACCAAACACCCATTAACGACAATACAAATGACCCCTTGTCAAGATACTCTCGTTAAAAGAATATATGAGAAAATGGGCTGGGAGTATCGTCATCTTTATTCAGGTTCTCTCGAAAAATCAACCGACATCATATGATTTTAGTCCCTTTTCCCTAAATAATGGACTGCAATCATCATTTAAGCCACATGTTCATGGACCATTATCATACCCACACCTTGCTCTCTCGGACATTATCCTCTCGAATTTGTTCATTGTTAGTAGTTTCCGGACGTATACTATGCAGTTATGTGTACTGCTGTGCACGTTTTCAGTTAATATCAACTGCTAAAATAGCAACAAGAATGTTTTCTAGAAAATACGCCTTAAACAGGACGACGAAATGGGATTTGATGTTGAAAACTCTTTAGAAAAGCTTGTGTGTGTCCTTTGCTCAAGCCTACAAAATATGTTTTTGCTTGTGTGCATGTCAAATAAGGCTCATGGGATTTCATCAAAATTTTATTTTGTAGAAATTTGAAATAAGCAACAGGAGGGGGACAGGCTGTTTGTTTGAATGATATGCATCACACAGACAATGACGAAATAAGGCTTTGTGCTTGAAAGAAATCTGCTTTAAGCTTTGATTTCAAAAGATTCGATTGTAGTTTCGGGTTCTTTGTGTTAAAGGGTTTGAAAAAGCGTACAGCATCGCACTTTTGGAAAAACTAGGATTGGCAATGACGAGCGAATTGACTAGGAAAATTCGTGGGATGCTAGTATGCCCCAGGGTTGTCTGCTGCTTTAGAATTATTTTCAATAGCAGCTGGTTTGTTACTAAGGATAAAAGATTGAGGAGAAATATGAAGTGTTCGTTCAACCACACTATAAGCGAGTGTTGCTTCCAAAATATTTTCACGAGTGGTTTTTTTATAACTGACACTAATAAACACATACTCTAATACATACTCTCTCATGTTTAGGTCACGCAACCTTTCAGGACTCCTCCTGAGATATACGGGCTCCAACACAACTCGAAAAGAGTTTCTGTTTGATAAAATAACAGCACGAGCCAGTATATCAATCCACTGCACACCTTTAAATACATTTTCACAGCAACCAATCGCATGCACTCGATTACTCTCCTTCCCAATAAATTATGACTCTCCTGCCTTTCAGCGGAACTAACGATACCCACACACCTAACATTTCAGTTGTCAGGATGAATGAATGAAAGCGACTGAATAGTAAACAAAATCGTTTGCGAAATTGCTTATGGTCATAAACTATTCTCACATGGCTCGTAACCTTTTTCCAAGAGTGTAAGCACGGGAATCTCATTATCGAAACCAAGAACGACCTAGAACCCTCCCTATACATTTTCATACTGGTAACAGCTTTGTTGGGGCGAGAATGTCTTTCATCAGTGATTTTTGTTGCTTCCTTTTAATTACAGAGTGCCAGCCGGTAGAAGAAACGTAAGTGAATATCGCTTGATTTGGCTTCCAAATCTGCACGGATCTGTGAAAGGGGATTCTTTGGAAAAGGGACGAAAACCTTTTGTATTTTTCGCTCTGACAATTAACAGGAATATATCATTGTCGACGAGTGAGTTGAGTACGTATTTCGTTTTTATCATCCTGATATAAGTCTTTGTGGGCAAAGACGTTTCGCTGGCAGAATGTCGAGTACCTCTGTCAGGATAAATGTGTATTCGTATTCCACTGCTGCGATGTTATAGATCCTTCAATGGTGACGGTAAGTAGCTACGTATGGTAGGTATAACAAGGTTACCGACAACACAACGACGCGTCCGTTTTTGGTCGTAAATCAAAGGACACAAATGGCATGGCACGACATGTGCCACTTGAGAAGCAGCATCGCTTACTACCCTTGTTGATGATGTTGAAAGGACAAAGAGTGGAGGAGGATATCAAGCAAAGAGGAGAAGCAGGCGATTTCGGATTGTGCACGTTGAAGATAGCATCGCCGCAGCCTAGAACTCATACAAAAACCATTAGGGCCTGCGATGCGAACGTTACAGCTCTTTGGAAGGCATAAGTGGAAAGACGGCTCAATACTTTAAAGGATACAAGAGAACAAGGGCTTGTTGATACCGCGTCGCCATGCCATTGAAGCAAGCAACAAAAGCCTCTCAAATTCACTCCATAAAATTAAAGGTTGAGAAGTATTCTGTTGTTTGGTCTCGGGTATCTTTTTTCACCGAAATAGTGTAGTTATGGCTCAGCTGGTGGGTCATAATGCAATAGTAGCATGGACAATGTGTCAGAGGGAAATATTTATCTGTCGTTTCGGAGGACTGGGTTTGTTTATACGGGTAATGAAATAGGCTGAAGTGAACGGAATGAATGAGGTAACCAGCGAGTATTGGAAGGCACATGACCTGCAAGGACACGAATCCCACCGAAATTTCTTCTTTACGATGAAATAATTATTTCACAGCACAAGTTTACTCCACATATCCCGTAAACTCATTCACTTTTCTTTCTGGCAGTCTGGTTCCAGAAAAAAGCCACCAGCAAGAAAGCAACTTTGCCATTACCTACACGATATATTCTTCACGCCGTCTCATGTCAACCAAGCGAGCCCACAATAAAAAGCACTTTAATTCCTAAGAACAATTTCAGGCATTTCGTTCTCTTCGTGACGACTGTAAACACACTGGACTTGATTCGTGATTGCTTTAATCTGATAGTAGCGTTTGTTCTGGCCACTCTTCAGGCCGGGAGGCTCGAACTGATAAAGCTCTAGATTTTATCGCCTGACCAACATTTTCCTTTCTCGATTTTCCGGCACGACTTAAAATACCACACCAAGCACAAAAGCAACAACGATTATACAATCATTATTTGTATGTTGTGGTGCCACCAGGGCAACGTTGTCGAAGCGAGCAACACAATGGTCGTAAAGGCATGACAGAAGAAAAAAACTTTTGACATTTGAACGAAAGAAAATCTGGTAAAACGAGTGAATAATGACTTAATTATGTATGCAAAGAGTAGGGGAGGAGAAAGCAGATCAAAAGTGAGCAGACAAAGGCAGAAACGACAAGAGTCAGAGGAATATTCCCGAAACAGTTGCTCCCAAAAAAGGCAAATACAGACTGCCACACGCTGCTAAGGACGATTACAGCTGCCAGTGAAAGCAGTTTTGCGAACAGCAATGCTAATATGCTGATTTTTGCCCACGATTATCCTACACTTCAGCTTCGCGTGGCTCACAAGACGGAATATAAAATGAGTCCTTACGAAGACATTGCAGTAGAAAAAACTGAATGTTTTCAAGGAGTTGGAATAGAAATAATATCCAATCATAATTATGACTTGTGAATGAAGAAACTGCGAATCGATAGGACATTTTTGATTATGATGAAGATATGGTATTTGATTTGTTGTTTGTTTCATAGAAGTTTTTATTTTCTTGGGGGCTACTGATTTCATCAGGAACTATTTCTAAATAGTTTCACATGCCAATAGTGTATTAGGTGGTTAAGAAGACTTGCGGTGTCCGTAGTGACCTATATTTCTAAAGGGATAAAAATGCAGGTATCTACAGAGAATCAGTTGACCGAATACATTCAGTTATCTATAGGAGTTCAAATACAAAGGGTCCAAAGGATATCCAGATGTCTAAGAGATTCAGATATCTAAAAAAAAACCCTCACTATCTTGATCTAAATGTCCAACTAGATGGGATGCGCATGAATAGACGAAATTTTCATGTAAATGCATATAGACGTAATTCGAATGCATAGAAGAAATTTATATGTCCCCAAAGGATCCAAAGGTACTCAGGAGAATGCAATGTCTAGAGTGAATCAAAATGTATACAGTAGAAGCAGACATCTAGAGGACATCTTGAGGGAATCCAGTTATCTCAGGAAAAGCCAGATGCCTAAGAAAAAGCTAGATGCCTCAACAAGATCGGAATAAGTAACCAAGGTCCAAGTGCTTAAAGAGGATTCAAATGCCAACACAGTATCCAAATATTGAAAAGGAATTCAAACGCTACAGAAGATAAAAATGACTAAAGGGATCTAAATGACTTAAAGGTTCTTAAATGACAAAAAAGAATCCAAAGGACAAGAGGACGTGTACCTAATGCAAATTTAAATGGCAAAGAGTGGATTTTTACCCCGCAAACAGCAATTTTTTAGTCAAAACATACCCGCGTCCTAGATGCCTAAGAGAAAGTCAGATGCCTCGAGAAAATCCAAATAAGTAAAGAAAGCCTATTTGCCTAAAGAGGATTCAACTACCTAAAGAAGATTGATCTAAATGGAAAGAAGAGGAACAGGATTCAAATACGGAGAGAGGGCCCTAAAACCACAAGAGGATCCAAACGCCAAACGAGGATTCAAACGCTGCTGGAAAGCTAATAGATTAAAATATCAGAAGATCTAAATGTCTAAACAAACGATCGAGATGACTAACGGAGCCAAAATGGCTTAAATGTTACTTAATGACTGAAAAATTGCCTAGATGGCTGAAAAAATCCCTTAATCAATGAATAAGGGAAAATGAAAAAATAATTGCCCGAAAAAATCCAAATGAGGCCAAAATAGCTATGGGAAATTCAAATGGCATAGAGAAATTATTTTCTTCGTGGAAGATTAGTTTTTCCCAAAAGATACCCGGTCCCCAAATCGCGGGTTATCTAAGATTTGGGATGCAAAAAAAAGGGCACCTACCGGCCACGAAGATCCAGATTGGAATTTGTTTTAGCATTTTGTTCGATCATGCCTGCTCACCGATCGGTGCTGCTGCTATCAAAAGTGGAGGCATCGAATTCGCGGGAGCGCTATAGCATCAGCGTTCTTTTTAGCACAGAACGAATGAGGTACTCGCTTCCTTACGTTCTTACACCAGAACGTCCATCGCGACCACCACCAAAACCCACAGTACAACGTCTTTTTAATTTGAAGTACATCCGTCCTGGACAGTAAGATGAAGTTAGTCATCACTACCAGCAAACCCCATTTCATATTGCTGGGGGGTCACCGATGTTGGCGATCAACCAACTTTGTGAGTGATTCGGAACCCTATCACATGTCTTACGAATGTGGTCGTAATAGGTCAAATTAGTATTCATCATTGCTCTTAAGCACTTTTCTGATTTGCTTCGGTAAACACGGGAGACTATTGCTGCTGCCACGTTATCAGCGTAATCCAAAAAAATACTCCAGTGAGCATTTGCAGGTCCAATAGTCCAGCCTAAACGCTGTTTCAAGCTCCTTCAATAATGTCTTACATCAGTCGTCGGATTCTAAGAAAGTCCCGCATCAAGACCAGCAAGTTGTCAGATACACGGAAGCCATGCTCAATGGCACGAAGGACGTCTGTCAACCTGATCGAATCGAAAGCATTTCGGACAGTTTCCATCCGATGGTCAATCGGTCTGGCGATGTAATATACCTCCCCTCCAATTGGTTCTTCTCCAACGATTGATTAAATAGCATAAACAGTTGAATGCCTCTTTCCAAGAATAATTGAGCTAGTATAGCTTCGGCTGGCATTCCAGCAGTATTTTAAGCTCGTACATTAGCTTCTTATTAGCTTTTGTCGCAAACAGCACGTCGATCAGTTCCTCTTTTGTTAAGAGTGAATCATTCTTCGGTTGACGATCATGCTACCATCCTACCTTGGTAACCTTGGTAACCATTCGATTATGAGAAAATTGACCGCATACAACCGAGTCTCGGGGTCTGAGTTGTCATCCTGGCAAGAGATGTCATTTAAAGCGTTTTTTCGTCTTCCAAGCTTTGGTCAACCCGTTTTTCGCTACCGTGGACACTGCCAAAAAATTGGCTGCACGCTAAACCTATACGTCGCAGTTTGGGATTCTTAGCACGGCGAGACTTAACATGTTATTCGAACCCGAACCATCGTATTTTCAACAGCACCCTGTCGAAAATGATGTGATACGCCGTGTAATCCTTCATTACATTTCAATCACTTAGAAGGAACGCCACACTCTCCAACGCTATAGTGAAGACAGGTATGGACGAGCTGACTTCAGGTTTTCGTTAACGTAGGCGCTTAATCTTTATTTATCGTCACCGGATTCTGACTATGGTGTCATTCCGACTATGCGATATCCTCGCGTGCTCTCAATGGGCATACCCCAATATAAAATCCTTACCTCGAAGTCTACGTACTATGACGACGCTGCCTTCAGTACTACGAAATCTTTCTAGGAGTTTAGCTTATTTTCGATTTCCTGCATTGGGTAATACGGAGTATGACCCGGAATATATGTTTTTTGCACATCAGCGATACTAATTGCCGCGTATGCAGTTGCATCTGGCTTCCAAGTGTATGGGTTTCTCCTCCTAGAAGGCTCTCTTATTAGTACGATTTGGGCCTTATGCTCACAGACGAGCTGCGTCAAGAGGTAATCAGCTGCTGTGCAGCCCGGTATATTTTTTTGGAGGACTTTCATTTTTTATTCTTTCGTCTTTTCTCAGCATCGAATGTGTCTTCAAAGATTATACATGAACTCGATCCGATGACGTCTTAGCGCCACTTGCATCGCTCTATTGGATCAGCGCATGCATCGAGGGTCTGCGGAGTAGCTTGGCGCACCCACACCCAGCTATTGCTGCTCCGATCCGGCCCTTTGCAGTTGTTCCTAGTACGGCCGTAGCCCATACTTTCTCACTCAGGCGCATATCATTCTCAGTGTGACTCAACTAGATTTGACGTATTGGAGAACAAAAGTCTCACACTAATCCAACACGGCCCTTTCCTGTTCTCTAGAATGACGGGTGACATGGAAAGCCGAATCAGATTGGATTTCAATTCGCCGGATATCTCCTGTGCCAGTTTCTATTCTTATAGCTTCAGCTACCTCCATCCTAGGTGGGAAGCAATTTCTATTCAGACTTCAAGAGCCATGAGCTTCAAAAAATCTTGACCATCTTTGTCGACGAGATGGTCCTTTGGTTTTCGATGGTAACGAGTCCTATGGCTTCGCGCGATCGCTACATCGCAGTAAAGACATGTATCCGCTTAAGGAACCTGATGCTCTAATCACGTCTACTTGTACGTTACCTCGGATATTTTCCAATTTTCTCGGCAAGCATATATTTTCCAATTTTATGGGTGCTATGTTCCTGGGTATTTGTTTTGGACAGAGGAGTCCTTTGAATCTTCGGGCTCCTCATGAAGGCAAATTTATATACAGCCGCACCTGTTGTAACTTGTGCCAAAAATTTTCGATGCTATGTCACACGCCCGTCTGTCTATTCGTCCGTGCACAGGGTATGTAAAAAACTGCAAAAAACTAGTGTTTCGTTTTAATAGACCCCCCTGGTTTAACCAGTTATCTCCATGGAGATGTGTAGTCACGTTATCGATCTCATTACATCTATGACATATATCGATCTATGACAAGCAGGAAGGGCATTCAAAGCTTAGCACCAGTTTTCATGGGGTCTGGTGGTCAGAGCCAGAGCAGCGCTAATCTGGAACAATGTTAACCGAGCCTAAACTACCAGCATAAAAATACGAATTTCGAGCGTACTCTGATGCCTACCAAGGATGTACTGAAAGGGCTGCGATATTACATTAGTCTGGAACATTTTGCGCTCGGATACCACTCCGATGGTATAACCTATAGAAACGACATCCCACGGTAACAACTCTATATATTAGGTCGTGCCAGGAATCCTAGAAACACTGCCAGTTCGTCACAGTATGGTCAGTCAGGCATTGCGAAAATCTTAAACAGAAATCGCAATCGTGAAAGCTGGTGAACAAGTCAAGTCACATTAGGAGTCTCTAGATCATTTAGCGTTACCCAGAGTGAAGTACGTGGGGGTGTTTGAAGCTTTACATGAGAGATACATGTGTCCGAAATATAGAAGCAAGAAGTTTCAGTATAGCTGACTCCTGAATGTAGAAGCCACTTTTTAGAGGCAGATGTCAACATCACACAGCGTGCAAAACACTTGCGGAAAACAAACACCTAAATCGATTATAAAACTTAGAAAGTTCTAAAAGGTAATACGAGTCCTTAAAGCTTAAAAGAATTATATTTGAAACGCAGCATAAATATGTAGCATAGACAAGTAATGCTACATAGACAAATATAGCATGGACAATTACAACTGTGCTGCAATCAATAAGGCACAACTATTTTTTAGATGGCTTATGAGTCCAGCGATTGCTAGTTTTTATGATACCTGGTTCAAATCCAGTCATAAACGAAGCCCTAAGCTTACACATTAGACTTTAAGTTGAGCTTGCTGTGAGTAAGTATTTGAGCTAAATCAGTAGTAAATTTATCTCTTGTTTTCATTCGTGAACACCGCAGCGGGCTGTAGAGGATTCATTTTATTTTACGATGATCATGTTACTTACATTGTCAACAAATCATGAAGATAAATGTTTGGTCCACAGACGCACCTGAAATGAAGCAAAATAGAATGTGATTAATGACATTGAATCAATTGCTGGGTAATAATTTTTGATTAAACATTTTAAAAGCAAGCCAACACCATTATCAAATGCATTTTAAAGCATTTTAAAAGCAAGCTGTAGCAATCAAGATATATGCAGGAGCCAGATTTAAGTTTTTAAATAAATCATAAACTTTTTTGCTGAATCGTTAGAGGTCTAACAGAAAAATCATTTCAGACTTATCTGTACAATCCCAGTCTTATATTTTAATAGCGAATCGATGCATCTTAAAGATCGCATTTAGATATTTAAGAAGTAACCAGAATTTATTTTCCAGGATTCATCTGCATCATTGTTCTAAGTACCTCTATGATAGTCCAAAAAGTTCGCAAAAGAGAAAGCAAAACAAATGCCATAATTTCGAAGCGAATTACTATTCAAAAGACATCCACGAATATTCTAAACTTACGCACAATCGACTAATCAAATTATAATCAATCTAATCTGAAATTTATTCACTAAATCAAACTGAATTTATCCTCAGCAATAGTCCTGTCACGTCTATCTGCCATTATTCAAATCTCTTATATCTTTTTCGTTTGAAGTTCCATGCAAATTAAATATATCCACTTCGCTTAATAGGTAGTTCCATTACTAAACCATCTCACCTTTGTATTTACTAGCCACCATCAGGTCTGGCCTTGTCGATCCATTTCCGAAACAAAAACACACTGCAATCATTACACAAAGATTTCGAGTGGAACCTTCTAAGTCCCCCTCTTGCCAGAGGGTCCCCAGTCTCCTTAAGTATTTCTCCAAAATCCCAAACGGTATTCTAGCTTGTCGAGAAGATTTGCTTGTCGCCGTTGTCAAAGATAGTTATTTCTTCCGGGGCTATCATTATCGCTGTCAATAAATACTCGTCTGAGTGATTTACAGAATCCTGGCTGCTACCACCGCCACCGTCAAGTTTTCTAGCGACAATTCTCATTGCGGAAAGTGAACGATATGTTCATTATTTTCGAAATGTTTTCAGTAGTACTTGAAGACATTGGACAGATCGAGTGCCTCGGGGTAGAAGGGGATGGAGTATTAAGTGAACACATTGTTCGTCAAGTTATTTAAGCATCGAAGCGAACGGAAATACGGAGATAGGATAGACACGACAGCTCATTAGTAAGCAGATCGACACCACACTTCAACACGGGTACTATACCTGCCTGTCAGTCGCGCCATTGTCTACTTAGCACTCAATTACTGGCAAAGGATAAGTGCCGGAAACGTGTTGTCTTGATGCGGTCGTTCCGCCGGCGAGCAGAAGACGACAACATGTTCAACGCGACAATAAATGGCGGGTATAAGTGACAGCGCGATAGTTGCAGAGACAAGCCTATAATCCCCAACAGAAATTAAAACTGACACGAAGCGCATTAATGAAGACTTGGTGTGATGCATTTGCAGACAGCTTCTACTATGTTGTATCCACTAGTTTCTGACAAGCGAGTTCCAAACCCTTGATTTTCTAGCTCTTTACTTTGAAAGCTTTGAAAAACTCTCCCTCACCGGGACCACCTTACCAACAAGCTGAAGAAAGTTGCAAGAATGAAAATTTGCATATTCCTCAAGACTATTCCCAATTTCGATTACCTTTACGGTTTCGTGAGTCAATACATTGTCAGTCGGATGAAAGTCAATATCAACCAGATAAATGGAAGTCGATAGCCACTTAATGTTCGGTCTTGAATTAAAACAATTGAGTCACTCAACTCCGACACTTCATTCAGTCAATGAAATTGTTTTGACTTGATTTTCATTTGATTCGCTTCGGTCCATCTTCCCTAAACAAAACTCCAATGCCCAGAAGCCTAGCAGCCAACAATGAAATTGTGTCCCAACCGGCGTGAATAATAAGCCTCTTCAAATGGAAATTAATCTCTTCGACTACCGTTCCATTTCGAAGAGTTTTCAGACGAGTTTCGTCCATTTAGGTTTAGTCGTCGTTGGCGTGGTCGACGCAAAACCGATTTTCCGGAATACAAACTGTAAGCTAAGCGAAGAATGGGTTCGGAAGACTCAACCGATTTGCGGTATATGGGTTTGGTGAAGAGTTTGAGGTCGTAGGAGAATATATTAATACGATATGAAAGTGGCTTTTGTTGGGCTAGTCGGGACTGGAAAATCCTTTTGTCAGTAGTGACGGTGGCAAGGGTTTTCAGGTATGGTCGCTGCCAGGACAGCAAAAGCCTTTTACTGGTACCAAACTAACGGCTTGACAAATACAAATATACTCTGCATTTAGGATTTCATGGGTACATTTTATTGGTTGCAGTTACGTTACACTTAAAGATTGAAAGTGTCAAGATGCATTTAAACAGTTTTATAGGCAAAGTTTTAGACTTGATTTCGATTTGGGGATGCGAAATGTATGGTAACAATTTCAGAGAAGATCTTAGAATGTTCAGTTGTTTGATGGCGTCTTAGACGACCAATTCAATTGAAAAATAAGTCTTACTATCATTTTTTCATTCGCGTTCCTTTTTATCTAAGGTTGAGCAGCGATCTATTTGAACGAGTAAAATCTAGTGTTTAAAAAGTTATTTATGTAATGGAAGATTTTAAGCTCTAAATTCAAAAAGATTTTGAATTTGCTAAGCTGGAAAATTTAGGTCGTAAGAAGTTTTCACTTTCGCTAGAATAATAGAGTTGGTTAGTAGTCCTGAATCCAAAGCTCTAGAAGAATTGTAGGTTGCTAAGCCTAGTCAGATTTTGAAGCCGGGACTGCCTTTAAAGATCTGATTTTGAAGCCTAGTCCTACTTTGAAACTAGTACAGCTAGTTTCAAAGTAGTACTAAGCCTAGTACTTACAGTTGTAAAGCCCAGTTCGACAGTAAAAGCCTAAAATGCTGTACCGTCTAGAGCAACTTTAAACCATAATCTTAACTCCGCAGCCAGTCAGAATATATAGTTTATTAAAATTTATGATTTAAAGCAAACTACCGCAGTTAAACTTATATTATACTCGATATTCAAAGTTATCAGATGCCAAGTCACTCCAACAGCAAAGAAAATTCCAAAAACCAGCCACACTATAAGAGCGATCTAATCTACAAAAGTAAGTAAAACTCCAAGAGCAGGGCAAACTCAAAGCGCAAGCCAGGCACTAAGAGAAAACCAGACTCTAAGAGAAAGCCAGACTCTAAGAAAAACCCCGACACAAAGAAAAAGCCAGGCTCTAATAAAATGCTACAGTCTAAGAAAAAGGCAGGCCAAGCCAATCACGTTTCAAGAGCAAGTCACATTCCGAAAAGAATGTCCCGTCAAGATGCAGTACAGAGACAAGATAAATTCTAAATATGATTCAGTCGTAAGAGAAAAACATACTCCAACGAACATCGGACACGTCAGATTTCAATTGTGAAACATTACCAATGTCCCAAAAGCGTCAAAAGTTAGTCAAAAATCAACCAGTTCTGACATTTTGGAGCAATACAAGGTTCTCAGATAAAACCGGAAAAATTTCCGTAGCAAAACGAATAAGAATTTAGAACGAAACGAAAAAGGACTCAGAGTAAATCGTAAAAGGGAAAGGCATTCGGGACGAGGCAAAAGAGGCTCAAGATAAAGTAAAAATACATTCAGACCAGAGCCAAAAGGTGTTTAGGCTAAAAGGGACTCAGAGCAAGGCTAAAAGGCACTCAAAGCAGGACTAAAGGGAACTCAAAGCAGTATTCTTACAGAGTTGATCTCGTCGTATACTCCTGTTTACAAACATCGTGACCCCCCTTGGTTTACCGCGAGGGTAAATAGTGCCCATATACATAGTTAAAAATTCAACACGTTTGAAATTTTTGAATTCTCGGTCTGGTGAAGATTATGCTATCTTCTCCCGTTTACGTTCCTCTGCCAAGAAAGAAATTATATTAGCACTACTCAGATATTCCTCGTCTGTTGAAACTTCTTTGAACTCGAATAACCCTAAACGTTTCTGGTCTTTTGTCCGCTCCTTAAAAGCTTTCTCCTCTCTTCCTGACTCCCTAGAGTTTAATGCCTTTACTGCTTTCAACCCTCTTGACATTGCAATCCCTTTGCTATGTTTTTTTCTTCTGTTTATACGATCCCATCGATTCTTGCTATTGACTGCTTTTCTTTTGATTTCCCTGCTAGTCTCTCCTCAGTCGTAACTAGTCCTGCAGAGATTGAATTGCTTTTGACCTCACTTGACTCTAGCTATTCCCCGGGCCCGGATGGTATTCCAAATTTTTTCGTAAAAAATCTTACGTCTTCCCTTTAGCCATCTTATTAAATGTTAGTCTTTGTGCTGGTAAATTTTCGTCCTCTTGGAAGCTCTCTAACATTCCTCCCATTTTCAAATCGGGTGATAGGAACCTTCTTTCTAACTATCGCCCCATCTCCATTCTTCCTTGGCTTTACAAAATTTTGGAACGCCTCGTTTACAATCGTATCTATGATACCCTCTACTGTGTCTTTGCAGAGCAACAGCATGGCTTTGTAAAAGGCCGGAGCACCTCTAGGAATCTTGTTGAGTTAACTTATGTAATCGCTTCTGTAATTGATAGTAACAATCAAGTTTATGTCATTTAAAGTGATTTTGCCAAAGCTTTTGACATTGTTAATCATATGCTGAAGCGTTATGGCATTTGTGAACCTCTGCTTTCGTGGATCTCTTCCTTTTTAACTGATCGCACTTGTGCCGTCTCCCTCTTTGGCTTGTCGTCCTCACCTTTCTCCTCTTCTTCTGGTGTTCCTCATGGTTCCATATTAAGACCTCTTTTGTTCAATCTATTTATCAATGACCTTTCCCCTGTTCTTAAGTCTTCATGTCTTCTATATGCAGATGATTTAAAAATCTTCCGAGTCATCAAAAATACTACTGATTCTTTGTTTCTTCAGGATGATTTGAATGCTCTCTCTGGTTGGTGTAACTTGAACTGTTTGTCCCTTAATGTTTCCAAGTGTTTTTCTATGTCCTTTTCCCTTAAGCTTCACACTCATGTCTTTCCTTATGCTATTGATGGCACTATTGATGATCAATTCTCAGATCTTGGGGTCACATTTGATTGCAAACTGAAATTCGACGTTCATGTCCTTACTATAACTAGAAAAGCTTCTCGGATTGCTGGCTTCATGATTCGTTGCAGCCACAATTTATTTAGTATTTCTACTTGTGTCTACCTGTTTATTACCCTAGTCCGTCCTGTACTTGAATACTGCAGTCAAGTGTGGTGTCCTCGTTTCAAATACTTCTCTGACGCTGTTGAATCAGTTCAGCGCAGGTTTACACGTACTTTACTTTTTGAATATCGTCTGCCGTATTTATCCTATAGTTAACGTCTGTCTCTTCTTAACATTCCTCTCCTTGAGCAGCGCAGAGTTTACTTGCATGAGAGTTTCCTTTTCAAAATCTGTCGCGGCTACCTATCTTCCTCATTAGCATTTTTGTTCATTGAGCGGGAATCCGTAAGGCCAATCAGGTCCTCCATTCTATTTGAAGTGCCGTATGTTCGCACTGACATTTTCGTCAACTCTCCCGTTTTGCGACTCTTACGCACTCACAATAGTCTTCAACTTGGTGCTCTTCCACAACCTATTGCCCTTTTCAAAAATATGGTTCGAAACAAAATTTTTGATTCTAATTAATTAATTTTAATTGGACAGTTTGCCTGTTGTATTGAATACGCACCAAATAAATAAATAAATAAAGGCCAACAGGAACTCAAAGCAAGGTCAACAGGAACTTAGAGTAAGCCAACAGGAATTCAAAGCAAGGCCTAAACTAGTTCAGAGCAAAGCCAAAAAGAATTCAGAGCAAGGTCAAAAGGAACTCAGAGCAAGGCCAAAAGATACTCAGAGCAAGGCCAAAAGGAACTCAGAGCAAGACCAAAAGGAACTCAAACCAAACCCGAAAGGGACTCAACGCCAAAATGGACCCAACGCCCAAAGGAATTCAACGCCAAAAGAGACTTAACACCAAAAGGACTCGAATTCAGGGCAAGGTCATTAACGATTCAAAGCGAGGCCAAAAATGGTTCAGAGCATGGCAAAAACGGAACCAGGACAAGGTCACAAGATATTCAGGGCAAGACCAGGCAAAAAAATGAGGGGAAGCCAAACAGCATTCAAATTTAAAGAAGGAAGTTTTTATGGCAAAGTGGAAAAGTATTCAAGACAAGGCAGAAATATATTGAGGGCAAGATAAAATGTTGAGCAAAAGGTATTCGGATAAATGTGAACAGATATTCAGGGTAAGACGAGAGACATTAAGGGTAAGGTGTAAAGGTGTTTAGGGCAATATATACGTATACGTAAATTTACAGTAAGTACAAAAAGGTTTTCAGAGCAAAACCAAAAAAAAAGTCAGGACTAATGCGAAAATGTTGTCAAGACCGAGCGAATAGGCCTTCAGTGTTAAGTGAATCGGTCCTCAGAGCTAGGCAATCTGAATCTCAGGGCTAAGAGAATTATTCTTTACAACAAATAAGTTTTTGAGTAAAATGAATAGACTTCAGAGAGAAGCAAACATTTATATTTATTGGGGGGAAAAAATGGGAGCGAAATGGGAATAAGTTATTTCGTGAAAACAGGGCAAAACGGTAACCAAAGCAAAAATTAAGTTTTTTTGGAGAAAGAAAAAGGAAAGAAAATGTTCTTGTGAGCAAACTTAAGTTATTTATAGAACATATTTGTATTTGTATTTGTGTTTTGTATTTATTGAATTCACATGTTCTTTACAATAAACTTACAGTTTTTCGATGCAAAGAAGCATTATTAACAATACCAAAAATAATAATAAAGCCATCAAAACGTATATAATAAAGGTATTCAGAAATTCAAATAGTTTTACTTTTACGCAATTTAAATAAAACTTCCAAGCTTCTAGACAGAAAATGAAAAAAAAGGAAGAAAAATTATGAAAGTTAACGAAAAATAATCCAAGAAAAGCAAGAGATAAAGAAATACCACCTTCGAGCACGCGCATGTGACCTAGAATTTAGTAGTTTAGTCAGCACTTAGATAATCAGTTAAGATTTCAGAGAAGTTGTTGCCAAATAAAAGCCGCCTTATACCGATAAGCAAGGAATTCCAAAGCCTTGTGGCATGAACGAAATATTACCTTTCCGCTACAACGCTATTATACATACCGAGGAGTGATTAGAGCAATTGAACGTGACGATCTAGTGAATTTAAGTTTATCTACTAAATAAGAAGGTTCGTTCATTACAAGTAAATTTTGCAAGAAGTTTAAGCAGCGAAGATCGAAATATGTGTAGAGATCACTGCCTAGAATATTTTTAAAAAAGGGTGACACATGACTGTAACGACCCAGGTTAAAAATATAGCGAATGAGACCATTAAATGACAGTTAATTTACGTTTAGCTTCAGCACTATGTTTACAGGAAATTTCGCATCCATAAGCAATAATTGGAATCACTAAGCTTTTTCACCAGTTTTAATTTTACATGCTGTGGAACAAAGTGTTGAGCCATGGACAAGTTTCTAAGGCATCGTAGACTTTTCCAACAACTGTATTTATATGATCGTCCCAGGTTAATGTGCTGTTAAACAAAATTCCGAGATTTTTGGCTTTTCTGACAAAATCAGTGCACGCATTATTTAGATAAATTTTAGGAAAGTAGCTCAGATCAAGCTAGCTTTTATAAATTACAATGTAATTGGACTTCTGCGGATTAAGCTTCAACAAGTTATTTTGAGACCATTGAAAGATACGCCGAAGATCACTATTTAGCTTGCACGCCCCATCCTCAATTAACCCCAATTGACAGCTTATGTATAATTGTACATCGTCCGCATAAATGTGGACATTAGTAAAAGTAAAAAAAAACAATTAAAAATAAATTTCAGAACGAGGCTTAAAGCTTGTCTGACCAAGGCTAATAGGTTTCTGAAACAAGGATAAAAGGTTTTTATAACAAGGTCTTAAGCCTATAAAAGCAATGGTAAGGTTTTCAGAGCAGTATAAAAGATTTTAAGAGAAAAATATAAGGCTTTCATAGGATGGAAAAATGTTTTCATAGCAAGCCCAAAAATCTTCTGAGCAAAGCGAAAAGGTTTTCAGAGCAAAGCGAGAAGGTTTTCAAAACAAGAACAAAAGAATTTCAGAGCGAGGTAAAAAGTTGACAAGAGCAAGACGAAAACGCTATTCGAGGAAGGTAAGAAGATTTTAAGAGAAAGTTAAGAAGGTTAGGTAAAAATTTTTTAAGAGCAAACTGAAAAACTTTCGGGAATTCAAGGCAAGGCAATAAAGTATTCAAGCCAAGGCGAAAAGGTATTTAGTTCAAGAAGAAAAGATAATCAGCTCGTTGCCCACAAAAACATTCTGAATAAGGTGACAAAGTATTCAGGACAGAAACGTATTCAGGGTAGGATTCAGGGCAAACCAGAAAGGTACTCAAGCCAAGCCGAAGAGGTAACTAGTGGAAATGGAAGCAACAACTGGCAAAATTGCATTCAGTGAAAAGCAAAGAGGACATTTAATGAACAGCGAATAGGCATTCAACGAAAAAGGAATAGGTAAAGAGCAAAATGATTTGAATGAAAAGGAAGATTTGAGAGCGAACCCGCACAAGTTTTAGGGCTAAACAGGTTTTCAGGGCCAAGCGAATATGTCTTCAAAACTAAGCGAATATGTCTTCAAAACAAAGCGAATAGGTCTTTGCAGTAAAATTAAGTCCTTACAGCGAAATTAAATAGATATATTCTAAGTCAAACTAGAAATGTGTTCGCGCGAATCGAAAAAGGCTTGTGCGGAATTCAGCAAAATAAAGTCTGCACATCTCTATCTGAGGTAATATAAACTGTCAATGATGGCATTTAACATGTGTGATACATTGAAATTTGTTTAATGTCAATGCAATCAGTCAATATTGAAAATGCAAGGATGCGCTGTTGCTGCACTATCATCGTTGCGGAGACCTCAGGTTGTAGATAAATTAATGCATTATTAAATCTGCAAGTGGCTTTCTTTCTTCAAAAAAGAAAGGGCATCCATTTTTTTCAATTCAACAAGCAACACAATCAATTGCGCTTCAAATTTCACCAAATAAACTGAAAGCCTAAGCAATCTAAATTCAAACAAAATTGTGAAATAACAAAGTTTTCGTACCTTTGAAAAGTACCAGGGTTGTTTACATATCACGAAATGTGATAGTAAGTAGCACAATGCCATTTCATAGTCAGTCACTATTTCGTCACCGAATATAGTGCTGAAAAACGAAACAAAATATTTTGCGGCGAAATTAACATTCACTTTAAGGCAATCGGCACACGTATCGTTGAGCTATCGTCGTGGATGCGATATTTCTACGCTTGGTCGTCACAACTTAGGTAAAACAATGGGGATCCGCTAAAACCGCGTACACATAGGACCAAGACCAACGGCCAAGCCATTCGTTGGCTCGGATTCGCTTAGTGTGTACGAAGAACCAACCTTGGCCTTGGTTGCTGTTCGCTCTGCTGGCGGTAACTTCAAAGCGTTGGCAATGTATTGGCCTTGGGACTCCGTTGTAGTGTAGACGGTTGGTCGATTTGGCTGTCGTTAATATCGAGTAGTATATTGAGCTAGGCTGGGTTTTTTTGTATATTGTCAAATATAGTGTATGGTGTCGAAAAGCGTTCTACTACCATAAATGCGTTATATTTTACAACCCCATTTTAATCGCTGTCAATCACTAGGTGTACAATGACACTTAACCCGAACCGCATCCAGTGCGGCTCCAAGCCATTGGTCCGAATCTGTTCCTGTGTAGACGGCAGGACCAACGCCAAGGCCAACGACCAACATTCGATCAAACTGTCATTGGCCGTTCGTTGGTTGTATGTGTACGCGCCTTAACGGAGCGTCTGCCAATCGTTAAGGCTGAGAAGCGTAGTCGTTTCGTTTTGAGTGCGTTACATTGCAGACCTCAAGTCCAACGACTAGTCGTTTTTGCAAGTGCGATGGATGACGGCAACGTACAATTCGTGGGGTTGGTCGAAAAATGACCCGAATTGCATGTTTTTATGAAGCATACTGACGCTTTTTTGACAACCCGTCTGTTTGATGACAGTCGTTTTCTCGTAAGCTTCACGCGTGTCAAACGCATCTCTCACGCATCGCATGGCTAACGACCCGTGTGCGGAGATCAATGCTTTCAGTTAAAAGCAGGAAGGGGTTTCGTTCAAAAAAATTTCAGAGCGAATTTGGAAATAACTAAAAAACACAGAAATAGAAGAAAATGGTTTTGGTTTTTATAGAAGAAAATAGTTTTCAAGATATTTACAGAGCATAGTGAGAAATTTTGATAGCAAATATATTTTCATAGCAAGACGAGAAGGCCAAAAACGTAGTCAGAGGGAAACGTAGTCGGAGGAAAACAGAAGGCGTTTCAGAACAGAACAGCTCACAACAGAAAATTTCAGGCAAGATGTTATGTTTACAGAGCGAGGATGTAAAGTTTATAGAGTAAGGCATATTATGAATAAGATGAAAATATTTTCATGGAAAAGGTAAAGCTTTCTAAACCTTAGCGGATTTCACTCCAGGGTAAAGCAAAAAGGTTGTGTAGATACAACGAAAGAGATTTCAGATGATATTAAAAAGTATTCTCAAATATAAGGTTTTTGTTAATTTTTCCTTATACTGACTCACTATTTTAAGTTCATTTAATCTCAGGAATAAGGCTTGGTAATTTAATTTCATAGTTGCAGAAGCAATCTGCTTAAAGCTTTATATTAAGTTTCAACAAACCAGTTAAGTGTTAATTACAATGAATAGATTTGAATTTGAAAAAGTATTCTCAATTAAAGGGGCAAAGTGAATTCAGAAAATATTTAATTGATTTCAACCTAATGATAATGACTAACAAAATCCTTATGAATTTTTAGTTTTATAAATTTATACCTATATCACCTACTTACTACTTCGATGCACCACCTAATCTGGTACTACCATCTAGTCTCATTTAAATTCAAGCATCACATTACCCCCATAGGCTAATGGCTGTTATTATTCCAGTAGCAAACGCAATCTATCATTTATCAAGATCATTTGTGGGTACTTTCAATGTAACGGACAGCTCCTATTCGTGCAAAAAAAAAAAAACTCATAATCGAAACTGAAGTGTGTTTTGACTACGTGCAAACATTAAGTAGCTAAATGCCTTGATGAATGAAGAGCGTTTGGAACTTATTTAAGTCATAAACGACTTAGCCATTTATTCAACTATTATCTAAATCTCTCAAGGTTGGACGACATTGAAGCTGGTCGTCAAAATTTTTGACACATTTTGATGGACGATTGTGGAGTGACTCAGTAAAAATTCAAAGCTTTTAGGAAAATTGTGTTACATCAAACGGTTTTCTAGAGGTTAAAATTACAAGCATACAGTTTTTTTAAACAATGGACGAATTTTAATAAACCCATCTTTAGTGTAGAAGAACAAAATAAAATAGTTCAACTATTCTTCTGGAACACTTACCGGCGGGTCTTATTCTCAAAGATAATCATCGTAAACAATTGTTAGATTTCGAGCTCATCAATAACGATGAAATGCCAACGGAAATTGAACTCGAACTTAAACAAAACCGAGCCAACTAACGACCTTAAAATAAGCCAAAGTATCTACCGCCAATGGTTTAGCCTAAAAACCTCTCATAGAAACACAACTTTGAAACAAAACCTAATAAAAATTCCACTTATTAAAACTTCAAAAAATTCATGAATCACATAAAAAACCATGCTCAACAAAATAAAACTTCTTAGACCCCCCGAGGTCGTTCGTAGACTTTTGGTCATCAGCAGAAGCAGCAGTAATAGTCGCATTGGTATCCAAACTATATATACTCTTTGAACCAAGTGCACTCACCGCACCGCAAATTTTCTTTTTTTTTAGAACCGGTTTCGTTTCGCTTAGTTTTTTTT
Source organism: Nemotelus nigrinus (assembly GCA_947369275.1). NCBI lineage: Eukaryota > Metazoa > Arthropoda > Insecta > Diptera > Stratiomyidae > Nemotelus > Nemotelus nigrinus. The sequence goes on from OX376373.1 coordinate 160,083,304, forward strand.
TCCTCATTAGTTTATCCAGTGCTTGTCTGTTCCAAATAATGGGTTTCCTCGTCTCTGGTCATCGCCGAAGAGGAAGATAAGTGAAATCTCGATGAGTTCTATTCTTGGGCCACTGCTGTTTTGTTTCTTAGATCGTCTTCATTTTCGGCGGGTTTTTTCTTTCGCTTGTAGACGCTGCTTTGGCGATCGCATCTTGTTCGTCGACCGAGTTGTAGTTATCGACATGTGATTATGAGCAATAAATTTGGAGGAATGAATGCGATGGGTTTTAGGTATTATATGCGACGTGGAGTGTTTGCCGAGATAATAGCCTACATACTGAAGAAATGTGTTGAGTTTTGAGAGGTTGTCGGGATTTGGTAGATTTCATGTGGGTAAGCATATGGTGGTCGTCGGTCGGTGGTCTCAAGAAGCTTCTTTGATTGAGTGCGCGCTGAAGAAGTGTTTGAGCATGGGAAAGATATTGTTAGGAGATTTTCAGATTAGATAATTCAAGCTCGAAGAATTTTTCAGATACGCTTGGAGAAACATGAAACAACATCGAAGTAAAATTTATGGGGTTTTTTGGGGAATTCAGCCAGTCTGAAAGTCAAATCGTCTGCGGTATGTTTTTTTTCTTGAATGAACGATTATTGGTAAACGAACAAGCTACAATATGGGTATATGGGTTGGTTGGTACAAAGTTTGGTGTGGTTTTTTGCTTGCTTGCATTTTGATTTTGGCTATTTTTTGGCTTTCGGAGACAGACTGATTTACATATTTTTTTTCGGAATAAATAAAGAGTAGGAGTCAAATTCAATATTCTTATTTATGAGCATTTTGTGGAAACTGAAAAGGATTTCGGAATTGCTTTGAAATTTTCTGAGAAATGTTGGAGGTATATATCGATTTATCGTCAAGAAAAATGACTTTAGAAGTGCGATTATGCACAAAGACCACCAACGACTGAGTTATGAACTAAAAAAATGTCAAGAAATATGTTGCTTTTCGATAGGTACGACCCAAGCTGTTCGAGTTTCATTTGAATTTGTGAGTTTTTTTTTACCTATCTTGTGATTATCAAGATTTTTTTCTAGCTATAAAAAGATCTGCAAAAATAATTTCAATTCAAATTCCCTTGTTTCTACTTACCTTACCGCCACCGTTTTATTTTGCCGATGCAAGCATTGAAAAGCTTCTAATGCCACCCCTCTAACTTTTTCCCAATTTTCGTTCACTATCAATCTAACCACCATCGAATATGAACTTTCTCTCTGACCGCAATTCGGACATGATAATACCTTATCTGAACCACAAAATCATGCTTGCGTCTACCAACCGGCCAATCGTTTCCACCATTCATTAAAAAAATGCCCCCGAAGAAATAGGACAGGTGTACCACTTCAGTTTCGGTTTTTTTTTCGTTTCTTTTTGTTGTATTTTATCCCCGACGGGGGCAATTCGATGGCCATATGTTCATCGCTGATACACGTAACTCGTACACCCATTCAAATGAAATCTTTCAATTTGTTACAATTGCCAGGACGGCAGTAATGGATGTGAGAGTCAGTCAAATGTATATTGTGGGGAAGAATGGAATATTTCACTTGCGGGTAGAAAGTTGGATAGGGTTGATGGCGAATGACATTTGCTTTGGTCGTTGAATCAGACGAGTGAAAGCAAGAATCAGAGAAATCAATAGAAATATGTAGTGTAATCGTTGAGTAGTTCTACCGTTTACCAGTCAAGGGTTTCACCTGAATAAAGTTGTCCACCTAAGGGCGCGCTCACACAAAGTACATAGAGCTATATCGATATAAGAGAAACTTTTGTTTTTTGGCTTTATTAATCGAAAAAACGTGTTCGACTGCTTGTTAGTTTATTAGATCTATAGGAGTATTTTTTCGGGAATGGGTTTGGTAAATGAGCCTCTCTTACGTCGAGCTTCCTAAAGAGCAAAATCGGGGAATACAAATACTTCGAAACTGAGACATTTGAGCTACCTGACACCCTAACCTTTCATGCTACTTCACGATTTCCCACATAACAAACGAGCTTAGCAATCGGGGCGAAAACCAAGAAGAAGCACTTTAATCTACATGTAACCTCACCTTTAAATCCAACCATACCTAGTCACCTGGTAAGCTTAGACCAAACCACCCGAAAACTAGAGCACAAAAACCTAAACAGCCACTTACCTTCAAGCAATAGGCAGTAAAATCCATCGAAAAAGATTTAATATAAGGTATAGGGTTATCAACTCTTGGGGTGCCAGCCAGTTAAACAGCCAGTCTTTGGGGAGACCAGTATTCACTCCACTCCCCCCTACTCTCTCCTTTTTACATGCAAAGTCTGTCCGGTGACGAGACAATTTGACAACTACTTATTGACTGAGGTTGTCGTGTACGTTTCGAGTTTTTTATGGTTTCATTGGATTGGGGTCAGCTTCAGCAAGTTCTTCTCGTCTTCTACTTTTTTTCTTCTTCAGCAACGTCAGTACGTTTGATTCTAAGCATATTGTACCGAAATTGACAGGCGACAGAAAACATAAATTTTCAAGTAGTAAATTGAGCACAGAGGGATTACTCAATTCCTGTCGCTTTCACGCAACTGGATTTCTGTCGTATTTTAATTCGATAAAAGAATGAGAATATGCTTCTTCCAATATACTTCTAACAAACAATGTTCTCTACGAACGAACAAATCTACACACATATGAGAGATTAGGAACGAGTGTGAGAGAATTACTTACATAGCTCCTCTTCCGTAAGCGAACCTGGGTTTGTTGTCACACTTCTGGGTGAAGAGAAGCGCCGGCTGAGACATATCCTGACACACACATATCATGACATGGGATTCTTTCGGAAATTCCAAATGATCAAATGGAGAAAAATGGGTGTCACAATGGCATTTCGTGAATGTGTGTCCCTAAACAGTGAAGAGTTTTGTACGGAAAAGCACTCAAGTAATTGAAAGAAATGAGTTTACAGATAATACGTTTTCTATCAGCATTTTTTCTAGTCGCAGACGTTGAGATTCTCGAAGAACGAAGGAACGAAATGGGCAAGTCGACCTTACTATCAAGGATTTGATTCAGTTCTGTTTGATGGCTAAGAATATTTTATCGAATCAATTTAGAGGAAACAAAATCGTTCGCTTTGATTTGTGGGTTCGATTGCTCAGTAAATAGGATTCAAAAAGTGTTTGGTTTGATTGCGTTTACTAAAATGAATAGAGTCAAAAGGACTGACGACTTCATAGAGATGCAAGTGAAGGATTTGTAGTCTAAAACATATCACTGAAAATTATTGATACAGCACTGAAAATTTTGGCTGGCGTATGGGTAGTTCCAGTCGTTGCTCTAGAAACTGTATAAGTGTCACTGAAAATTTGACGAATTGAAGATGACAAATGAGGGTAATTGCTCAATAAAATTTTTAACCTAAATAACCAATTTTTAGGAGATATTGATGTCTTGGAAATAAGGAAATTCCCAGACATATATGAAATTTCTACGACAAAGTTTCTCGGCTAAAACTATTTTCCAAATTTAAGAAAACAATCAAGCCAAACCAAGTTTGAAAGCTGTAGGAAGTCTCGAAATCAAAAGAAATCTCAAAGCCAAAAGAAGTCACGAAGTTAAAGGAAGTTTCGAAGCTAAAGGAAGTCAGGAATCCAAAGGAAGTTTCGAAGCCAAATGAAGTCTGGATCCTAAAAGAAATTTCGAAGCTAAGGGAAGCTTCGAAGGTAAAAGAATCTTCGAAAATAGAGGAGATTTCGAAGATAAAGGAAACTTAAGGAAGTGGAAGTGAAAGCAAGTGCGGAAGTCAAAGGAAATTTCAAAATCAAAAGAATTTTCGCTTCGAGGAGAGTCTCCAAGTTAAAAGAAGTTCCGAAACCGAAAAAAATATCAAAGCTTGAGGAAACATAGAAGCTGGAAGAAGAACTCAAGCTAACAGAAGTTTCCAAATCGAAAGAAGCATCCAAGCAAAATGGAAGTTTATTGAATCACGCATTCCCCTGATGAAACCAGACTTCACTACCCTCAAGAAGGGAGAGCGACGGAGGCTGATTGAACGAAGCCGTCAAATAACATAGCAATATCGACACCGGCTAAGCCATTCACTGCCACCAATTTTCGAAATATGTTTTGACACACAAGATATCACCAGAGGTAGTATAGGTCGAAAGAAATGCAGGTCTTAAACGACGTTGCACACCTAAGGTTTGGATGGCGAAAAATAAGAAATTATGTAAAACATTAATATATATAACATTAACATATTATATATATATATATATATATATATATATATATATATATATATATATATATATATATATATATATATATATATATATATATATATATATATATATATATAATATTAACATATTCTAGACCAGATCAGATGTGCAGAGGAACGAAGCGGAGTATGACTAAATGGAATGCAATACTGATTGTTAAGCATCTAATGGGAGATATTTGGTTCCAGAAAATGCAGCTGGATGTCGTCGGCGAGTAGAAATCGAGCTCATTTTTAAAAAAAAAACAGACATCACAATCACGAGCCTGACTTACTACCAACATTTCTTTTCCAGGATTCGTTCAGCAACAAAAGGGAGTAACTTTTAAAGATAGAAGATTTGAATGATAACACCAATAGGATTCTGCGCAGTGAAGTCAAGGGATTAAGTGAAAGAACGAACACCAATGTAGTGACATAATGGCGGTCAGAAAATGCCTCAAATATCGAACATATCGGGAAAGTGTCCCAGCCAGGGACTAATTTCAGTGCTTTTCTTGATGCATTTGATAGAGTCCACTTGAAAATATGATTTATTTGCTTATAAGTTTTGCCATAAATGGTAGAATTTACGGTAGCAGACATGTTTTTTTTAAGTTTTGTCTAGTAATTCCAATAAAGTAGCTTGAATTTGTGAATCCATTACGTCCATTGAGTATGAATTAAATTTTTTATTAATAGGTTGCGGTTTCATAGCAATTAATTGGAAAACTTCCTTGCTTCAGAGCGGCGACAGAAAGGTAATTTTGCAAATCTATGGACAGAGAAAAAAAGAAAGATACCTACGAGCAAAGAGAGAGAGAAATAGAGAGAGAGATAGCTACGGACAAAGAGAGAGCGAGAGACCTATGGACAAAGAGAGATATAGAGAGAGACCTACGGACAGAGAGAGAGAGAGAGAGAGAGAGAGAGAGAGATAGACCTACGGACAAAGTAAGAGAGAGAGCCCTACGCACAAGGAGAGAAAGAGAGAGACCTGTGAACAAAGAGAGTTCCATGGCTATAGAAAAGCATCGGGGCATGCAAAAGCTATTGAATTTAGATCTCTCGACATAGATGAATTCCTGTGCATAGAAAAGATCTGCATTCTGAACCGTTCTTGGGCCGGGAAAAGTTTCTAGACGAAGCAATATCCTTGGGCATAGAAAAGGCTCGAAACATATGCAAGTGCATTCCACAAGGTTCTGGGTCCCCTCCTCTTTCTATTTTACGTGAATGATCTGCCACCGAGGTAAAGGAAAATTATGTTAAAAGCTACAATCAACTAACTAACAGCATGTAATTAGATTGTAATCTGTATGTTGTATATGAATAAATAAATAAGCGGCCAGAATTAGCGAATAGCACACGATCTGTGTTTCAGCAGAAAAACGTCAGAGAAAAAAGTCTTTCTGGACTTATCACAAATTCCGGGAGAAATACTCAAAAGTGAAGCCAGGGAAGTTTTCAAAAAGAAACCAAAAGAGAGATTAACAAATAATGTTATTGATTAATTGGGAAACCTCTTCCAATCCGAGTCATTTTTATTTTAAATTATAACAGCATTGACAAACAAGCCACTGAAAAAAAAATTGACCTTCAGATGAAACAACGCCAAAAGATCTGCCTATGGAATATTTTAAAGTTTAAATCCAAAAGAGTTTGCCGCCACGGAACAACTAAAAGAAAGGAAAAAAAAACTTTCAAATAACAGGCAGGTCATCAAGTCAAATTATACATAACATGTCAAACCAGACTATAAACCAAGCTACCTTAAGATTTGAGGCAGTTTTCGAGTCGAGACAGCTTTTGAGTCGAGTCAGCTTACATGCACGGAGAGAAATTTCGGCAATGATTTTTACTACAGTGGATAATAAAATTTACTATTCCGAAAATTCGATGTGAAAACTTGAATGTTATTACAAATTTGATGAAAATTTACTATTTTCCTTTAAATAGTAGTCAATTCCACTACATACTACAACTCACACATGTTCATTGCGCTGTAGTAGAGACATTCATGTATACATAATTCACAACAAGGTAGTAAAATGTGTAGTGCAATTGATTACAAAGGTAATGGGGCAAAAAATTACTACTATTGCAATAAAACTAATTGCAAATTTTGTATAATTTCATTACACTTTTCTCTCCGTGTGTCGAACCAGTTAGCTTTCTAGTCGAGCCAGGTTCCAAATCGAGCTAGCTTCCTAGTCAAGTCAGCGTCTGATACGCGAAACAGCTTGCAAGGCGAGTCAGTTTAATAACCAGCTCAACCTCGAGGTTGGCCCGACAGTGAAGCTATCTCAACCGAAAAGCAGACAAAACCAAAAAAGTTAACCCAGCCAAAAAGTTCACTCAACCAAAAAGTTTTCCAAAACAAGAAATTTATCAAAGTCAAACGTTAATTAAAGGTAAAAATGTTTTTGACTCAAAAAGTGTCCAAGCCACTTTTAACAAATATGTACGTGTCAACTTCTATCAATTAAGCCAAAGAAGCTTTAAAGTCAAAGATGCTTCTAAGTGGAATCTGCCAAGAAAAATTGAGATTGAGGTTATGTATCTGATTCGTTCTTTCCAGTGCAACTAATTCTGGATTTAAAAAAAAAACTTAGAGACTTTGGCCAATTTTGCTGGGTTGTTCGGTTGTTGGTCGGGTTCTACTCAAAAAGGATTCGATTTCGGTTGAAAATTACGTGAAATTTTCGAATGAGTAATTAAACTAGACAAACATTTTATTTACATGATGCTGGAATCATTATGCTCGTTGAACAGGGCAAATTGAATCATTATGCTCGTTGCGTACCTGGTTAAAAATACTGACGGCAAAAAATTAGTTCAGTCAGGGTTGCAGTTGCTTGTAAATAATTTTAAATAATTAAATAATTGTGTCATCAAAAATTGTTTACAACGGTGTGTTTGAAAAAATTGTTTACAACGGTGTGTTGAAGGGTAAAAATACGTCTAAAACAGATAGGCACAAATAAATTTACCCTCACCAAAAAATATAGAAAAGCACCAATGAATTTTCATACACCAAAAGTTAGATAATATAAATCAGCTGAAATACTGAACACAAATGACACAAAACAAGACCATTAAATATAACTCAATCACAGAAAAATACAACATTTTTCCCCCTATAAGGCACTCTATATAATCAACTTCGTTTCCTCATTTTTTCATATAAACTTCTTCAATCACACACTCATTGTCGCTAACAACATTATTCATCAGGTTAATTATAGATAAGCCATAAATAATAACCATATGAAACTTTTTCACGGAAACAGCTCATCTAAATCAAATTTATGCCCTTCCTTCTTTTTTTCGCTTCGCACTTACAAGCCAAGAATATAGCGGTCCCTTTTTAGCGATCTATTTAGCCAGTACGACAACAAAGTCATAAATCACAATGTTCTTAATAAGAAACAAATCAAATTATAGACTTTTTCTCACGGTCACTGCCGGAAAATTACAGCCCTCTCTCATAAGCCAAATCAGCTTGCCGGCGAGGGTTGGAAAACTACCGGAAAACCCATGACGAAATAATGAGCTAAAGATGAGGCTTAACAATTTGACGCCAGAAATAAGAAAGTATTTTTTTTTTGTGTGCGTTCGCATGCCAACTGTTGGTGTTTGAACGCGAGTCCTTTTTATGTTAGTCCTAGACAAATTTCAGTGCTTGTCGTTTCGCTAATGACTCTATTTCGTTTGACTTTTTCCAGGATTTCTGGATGTTTTTCGGTGCATTCACCTAAAAGGGACACGATGATGATAATATGATGTTGAGATTGCTTTGGGCTCTAGGAGGAGGGTCCCGAAATGGTTTAGAAGAATTTCATTTTTTTGGGTGAACGGAACGAATTCAAAAAGATTTTTGAAAAAAATTGGACGATCGAAAGTGTGACAAGAGGAAAGAAAACAATAAGTTCACAATGTTCTTGAGAAGTTAAAACACCTGTATCCGATAATAGGGATGATATGGAAATCTCACAAACGATAGTGTAATTTTGATTAATATTTCCTCTCCTTATCTTACATGGAGTTGGACCGTGCGAGCCTTCTAGCAAGCATGAAAAACACCATCCAATTACTTTTCTCCCAACGAGCATCAGGGAATTATCTCCTGCTCCATTATCATATATTCCCGTCAAATCTAACTGACCTCACCTTAGTTCTATTTTATCATCTTCACAGCATTACATTCCAACGACCTTGCACTCTGCCATGAATAATGTGTTTCTAGACCGTGACATAACCTACTGCTCCCAGCGTGCTCTTGCAATCTTTCACGTTCTCACCGAGTCCTCAAAGAACATTGCGTTCACTCCACGGATGATCCCATTTTCCTCCGTTTTCCTTGGCTCTTTATGGGAGCAGGCATATAATCACATCTCGCCTGACTGCTTTCACTGACTGACAATGCGACCAACACCACCGCCACCCGAACAGGAGCAGAACACGACACTAACCATGTGCATGACAACATGGCCCGGATTGCGACCATTCTGTCTTTGTGACAATTGTATGAACTCGGTTGCTTCCTGCCCTAGTTCGCATGGATCATGAGACTCCAGTTGAAGAGCTTCTGTTGCTGGTCTCTTCGAGGTCATTTCATCCACTTAACAGTTTCGGTTAATTAATTGAAATTAAGTGAGCTTATCGTTATCCTTTCGCCAAAACGGACAAGAGAACGTCTGCGGCAGGATGTGTGGATGGCGATTGTGTGTGTGCGATGCATGCACTTCATGCGACCGGATAATTTGGACACAAGCAGTCTCTCCCGATGGGTAAATTGTGCCGAGCAGTTGCCTTGGTAATTAATAGTTGAGTATGTTGGAAGAGGCCAGTGAGTGGGTAGGCAGGGAAGGAAAATTGATTGCTATGAATTGATATATTCGATGAAGATGAGTGCTAATGGGCTATTAATTATGATCGTGCGTATGATATCAGAGGATGGAGAGGCAATAAGAGTGATTGATGAGTGATCAGAGCAAAAATTGTTTTTAATTTATAGGGTGGCCTTGTCCAAACACTGAAAATGATGTTAACTTTAAGACCTTCTGTGCATTGGCGGCAAAGAGAAATGCGAAAACAGGATTTCGAGAAGTGTGAATTTTGATAAAAAAAATGTTCGGTTGATTATCTCCGAGATTCCAAAGCACGTAGTATGAAAAATTTCGTGGTTGGTGCTTCAATTATGTGAAAAATATTTGTGACCAAATTATGAAGACCATCTCACTACACTCGAGCCAGAATAAAATCAATGATTACCTTTAACAATTTCCCAATTTAAATTGTTTTTTTTTAAATACAAAAGGCTTGTGTCTTCTGTTTTCATAGACAAATATATTAGCCCTGAACTATTCTTGAATGTAAAGTGTAAGTAGATTTTTCTCCGTCTTAGAAATGATTCAAAATTTAGCGAATTCTCGCAAGTTTGACATACATTTATTCTAAAAATACTAGAAAGCTTCACGAATTCTTTCAAGTACAAAAACAAACCAATTTTTCCACATAACAAACTAAAAACAACACTATCAAGTTTTTTTTTTCGAAATAACACCTAATGAACAAAGAACTGTTGCATTAGACATTAGTTACATTGCATTAATTACAATCATTAACGTTAGATATAATTATTTCATTATTCATAGCTATTACTTTAAAATTATTGCAAAATTAATCGCAGCAACAATTTTGATGATTAGTAAATCATCCAAAACGTCTAGAGTCTAGAGAATGATTTGAGTGAATCGATTCTAGCACCTGGAAAATTCTAACTGCATAGTCTCTCAAGTAAACCTTTGAACTTTTCACGAAAAAGTGTTAAAATTCTTCGTTTCACTGTCTGAAAAATGCACACGACGAATAGTTCATGCACGAATTTACTTTCATACCATGCAATTTGGCATTATACAACAAAAAACAAGTAGAATGCGTTATGGACGTGTGCGACAAGTGACCATACTCGCTGCATAGATATAAACAAATCCGCTTACCTTAAAATTAAGTCATTGAAACCATTCATAACTATACAGCTAAGTATTACAAAATTATTCATCTAGTAGTAAACAAAAACAGATCGGCACGACGACTGAAAAAAGTCACGAGAATCAACTAGAAGCTTCGCGTTAGCATCTCTTATAAAAGCTGCGGTGAAACACGAGTGGAAAAATCATTCGAACAACGAAAACTGCAATTAGCAGCCACTGCAAATATTAAAACAATTTCCCTGGCAGTCTGTACATGATAGTTTGTTTGTTCGATTTTATTTGCAGTTGAATAGTGCGAAATAAATTAAGTTTTTCTGAGTATAAGACCGATTGTTTCATTTTCGGTTTTTTTTAGTAGTACAGTATTCTGTTTTATGAGGATTAGATTGGCTTATAACGATACCGCATCAGCCATCGGCTTCGACAACACCCGTTTATGGTGGGTTTGACCTTAATTTATTACTTGACAACACAAACACATAAGTGACTCAAACAACGCAACGAACACGAAACCGCAGTTTAAGACACGTTAATACATGTATTGTCAATTCCAGAGAAAGACCGTCCTTCGGAGAAAAACAAATCTCTCAGCAATTCTCCGGCTACAACCTTCCACCACAAGAGCCAACACGCGGATGTTCATTTTCGTTAAAATTAAATTAGAGGACGAAAGCCTAAAACGCGCTACAATAACCTCTAAATTGTTGTCCGGTTAGTTTGTTTCAAATTTTTTTTTGGCAATTTTGATGAGATTTAAATATTTATTTCTTTATCCATTTATAAATTATCCATGGACTTTATTTTGATACCTGAACACTCTACGGTTTGCATTTTGAGTGAAAAAGATTACAAACGTGTTCGTCCGATTTTTCTCTTAAGGCTTTTAATGTTACTTGGAAATGACAAGCTGCCTAGGCTCAGAAAAATACGTTAATGGCATGGGATGAACTGAGTTCCAAGATAACCTTGCTCGAAGAAAGACAATAGAAACGTCTAACTCAGAGACGACATCAAAGAAGTTTGATTGATGAAACGACATTGGAATTAGGATTGTCCTGGCTTGGGGAAGACTTAAAAATAAGTTGAATAAGAAGAAAAATTAGAGGCATCTACATCAAGGCCATTGAAAAGTGCAGCTTGATAAAGATTTTTGATTGTTTTGAATTGGAAGACATCTCAGGCATTTGGATGGGAAAAGAACGTCAGAAAGATGAAGCTCGAAAAAAATCTATATAGGATTTTGGCTTGGAAAAGGAAATGGAAGAATTTAGCTTGGGAAAAGGATATTTAAATTGTCTGACACAGAAAGAAGGGATCTGGTTCAGAAGCAGATGCTAACTGGAATTTACTTCATAGAACGATACTAGAGCTTTCTGATTTGTTTAAATTATTGCAGGCTGTGGTCTTGGAAAGAGACAATACAATCGGGTTCGAAAATAGAAATTCAAAGACTCTGGCTAAGAATAATACATTTAAAGAATAATACACTTAATTCTTTAAATGTATTTAAATAATACATTTAAAGAATTAAGTGCTCTGGAAGTTTTAAATTTGAATAATGATTATTTGATTTATATTTAATGCAGGAAAATATATTCGGGAATTCAGACTTCAAATTAAACAGTCAATAGAGCTGGAAGGGTTTTTGCTTAGGAATAGAGACACCATAGGAATCGGCCTAATAAAGGCGACTTTGAAATAATACAGAACAGGAAATATACATTTCGAAGAAAAAATGAGCTTTGATCTGGAAAAAAGTGGGTCTGATTTCGTCAAAATGGGTCTGGTTGTGGGAAAGAAGTAATGTGTTGTTTCAGAGAAGAATCAATGCCTGTTTTAGGAAAATATTGCCCTGGTTTGAAAAATGGTAAGTTGAGTTTCGCATAAGTGGGCGTTCTACTTTACGAGGGGCGTTCAATGTATTCTCGGTATCGGGATGATTTGATATTATTGTGGGTAATTAAAATATATCATTATCTAACAACATTTTCTGAGGGTATTTATATAAAATTTCATGTTGATAACTTCATTAGTTCGTTTGCGACCTCCAGTCAGAGACGACGAAAATGACTGACGCGACAATGTTGAAGAAAATCGAGCATCGTGCGCTGATTAAATTCCTCACTAAGCAAGGAAAATCCTACAAAACTATCCATGAAGAAATGGTAGAAGTGGTAAAGTGAATTCAAAAGAGAAAAGGAAAGTATCGAAGATGACCCCCGCTCAGGTGGGCCAATCATGAAGAAAATGTGAAAATTATCGAAAAACTTGTATTACAAGATTCACGTGTAAAAATCAAGATAATGGGCCTTTTTACACTTGCATTCTTCATGCACTCCTGAAACTGGTTTTACACAATCAACATTTCCACACTTGGTGTGCATCAGCAACGGAAGCGTTCATATACCGATTATGCATATGAATGTGTGCGTGTTGTTGTTTTCTCATTTCGACTTGAGTGTTTCATGAAAAATTCCTGACCCGTGAACTATGTTTATAGTTGTGTTAGTGATTTGCAACAGTTTCAATCAGTTTCAAACGTTAGGAAAAATTCTCTCCAAGTGCATCACTTTTTGTAGAGATTTCCCCTCGATTCTTCTGCCTCTTGCCCAGAAAACCGGTTATATGACTGTATCAAGAATACAAGTCTAAAAAGGCCCAATGGCAGAACTAACTAACCTGTTTGGTACTATACACACTATTATCCGTTGGTACTATACACACTATACTACATGATTATCTCAACCTTACAAAAGTCAGTGCAAGATGGGTGCCGCGCATGCTCACTGCGCTTCAAGAGCAGGCGCCGGTTGACACTTGTAAGGAGTTTTTAGAGCTGTGTGGCAACGATCCAGCAAGTGTTTTCGAAAGGATAGTTACAAGTGATGAAACGTGGGTTCATCACTATGACCCCGAGAGTAAACAGGAGTCTATGCAGTGGCATCAAAAGGGATCAGGCCCTCCGAAGAAGTTCAAGTCACTCCATCGGCTGGCAAAATCATGGCCACAGTTTTCTGCGATTCTAAAGGAATACTATTGATCGAGTACATAAAAAAGGTGAAACTATCAACGCTGAAAAATACTCAACCACTTTACGGTGTTTGAGAGAAGCAATAACAGAAAAAAGAAGAGGAAAGCTGGCAAAAAAAGTGCTGCTTCTTCACGACAACGCACCGGTACACACTGCGCGGCTCTCCAAGGCTGCTGTACGAGAGTGCGGGTTCGAGGAAATTAACCACCCACCCTACAGACTAAACCTGATCCTATTCCCAAATTTAAAAAAAGACCTCCGGGGAAAGCGATTTGCTGACGATAATGAGCTCAAGTCCGCTGTAAATGAGCATTTTTCAGGCCAAGAAGAAAATTATTTTTTAAGGGAATAGAAAAACTTGTTTCCCGATCAAACAAATGTATTGCTATCATGGGAGACTATATTGAAAAATAAATTGTTTTCAAGCTTTTATCTTTTTTCTAACATACACACCATTTTTCCTCGAAGGAAAAATAATTTTGTTTCAGGAATAAATATGTCTGACTTTGAAAAAACCTGGTTTTGGAATATAATCTAGTTTTAGAAAAAAGTAAGTATGTTTAGAAAAACAATTACGACTGGCTTTAAAATATATTGAGCTTCACCCGAAAGACATTGATTTTGACATAAAATTCATAAGTTTGATCTAATGAAATTCATTGATTAAAATCGGAGAAATGCAACCATTGATATAAAAGTATAGAGGATATGGGCATAGCGAAATTTTTGTTGCCATTTTTTGGATTGTTTGATAGTTGTAGTGAATACATGCAACTGGCATAAAAATACAAAGGTGTAGTGATTATACGATTTCGTATAATTAAAGGGGCCAATATATTTTAAATATATTAAAATGGTGTTTCGATTTAACTAGAAGAATTTAATAGTAAAATACAATCACAATATCTATGAACGGTTAATGATGAAATACGTGGAAATTTTATTTATTAACATTTGTGATGAATTCAAATAAAAGAAATTGAATCGATGATTTGAATAAATTTTTGAATTTTATCCCGAGAAAATGCAACACAAATCAGTGCGCGATATCAAATTTATAAACCAATGTTATTGATAAGAATAACTTCTGTTCAAATCATTTATCAACCATAAACTCAGAATAGTTAAAATGCATTTTAAAATACGAATCTTACCACAGAACCAAATCTTAAGTTACCAGCCCCCCTCCTCCTTTGCAACCGGGCTTGGGACCGCGTTGGCGGTTTTACGGCTTCCCTTGGATAATTTAATTCATAATATAATCCGGTTATTATTTAGAAGCATAGATAATAGTTACATTCGAAAATATGTGAGAGATTAGATCTGTTCGCGTACTGCAGCAGCAACATATTTTTGCAGCTGGCTTCTTTCTGTGGCAAAATTTGGTGGCAGCAAGAGTACTAAAACGACTTGCTGTGAATCTATTTTAATATAAGGTGCGTTTTTTTTGCACACCCGAGCAGATCCAAATTTGTTAAGTATATTGAATACAATTACAATTTTGTTGTTGTATTCAATACACTTAACAAATATTGATCTGCTCGGGTGTGTAAAAAAACGCAACCTATATTATAATAGATTCAGGTACGTGAACAGACCTATTAGAATCTTCAATATGATTTTCCTTATGTTTTCGCGTAAGTTTTTGCTAGTTAATTTCAAACACAGCAGATTGTAAAATATTTTAAAAATTCAATCGTAGTTTCCATTATCTGGGAAAAAAACACAATGTAACTTATTCCCCAGAACATTTATCACTTCCACTTACTAACGCAATTTGCACTTTTTATAATGATGCAATTGCGGTATCCAAGACAGTTAAGGCTACGATTTTGAATACATATTCTGCAAACAACAATTTCAAAACATTCATTTAAATATAGACCATTTATAAGAGTACTAAAGGACATTACAATACATTTACGTGTGCATGATCTTTGCATCATATATATATAGTATATATATAATATTATATATATATATATATATATATATATATATATATTTATATATATATATATATATATATATATATATTTATATATATATATATATATATATATATATATATATATATAATATAAATATATATATATATATATATATATATATATATATATATATATATATATATATATATATATATGTATATATATATATATATATATACATATATATATATATATATATATATATATAAATATATATATATATATATATATATATATATATATACATATATATAGTATATAAATATATAAATATATAAATATATATATATATATATATATATATATATATATATATATATAAATATATATATATATATATATATATATATATATATATATATATATATATATATATATATATGTTTATATATATATTTATTATGTATATATTTGCACATATTTGCGATGGAGGTGCAAAAACTCAGCTATTCTCACAGCTTCGCACCTCCCTCCTCTTTTCTCAACCGGGCTTGGGACCGGCTATGGCAGATTTACAATGCTCGTTACATAATTAACTGTTATTTATTGGCTTCAGAAACTACCATTTTACTATTTCATTTTCTATTTTCATGTACCTGAGCATATGCTGAAAATGCCCCTTTCATTATATTAGTTTAGTACCCGCTTTGACCCTACTTACAAATTTAACATGTCACACTGCTTAAAATGTAAACAAACCGGGTGATGTTTTCGTTCTCGCGACAATTGCCAAGCTATTATTCACGCAAACGAAATAAACAGGCGTATTTGAAATTTAAACACTTCACGCATTCTCTAACAAAAGCTATATTTTAAAAATATTAAACCGTTCACTCATTAACTTTATTTTCTTTCACCACAACCAAACCGCACAACATAAAACCTGCTTTACCTAATTCTGTATACACATTAGCTTAATGAAATAATCACTCGACACTGCCACTCATATGCGCACGACACTAAATGCAATATTTTTTTGAATGCTGCTCCCGATCACGAATTATAAAGCGTTTTATAAATGCGCGGCTTGAAGACAATCGATTTTATGAAACGAAAATTGACAGTCCCAGTTGCTGGAACGATGCAGGAACACCTGAGAT